>JANPWX010000200.1:372246-389550 GCA_024734555.1 Trochalopteron elliotii
GAGTGAGGCTGCCAGGGCTGTGCCTGGAAACAGAACCGTTCCCGAGTCCCTCAAGTCGGGAGCACGAGATACCTCACGTTGATACGAGCAGAACTTTGATAGGCTTTGGGGTGAACTTGCCGTTTGGGTGAACTTACACCCAAATGCTCGTTCTCCGGTGGTTTTGGAAAGCAGCGTTGTGAGCTTCAAATGGCTTTTCAGTAGCTGTGAGGTACTAAATGTCCAGGTTGATCATGTTGTGTCACCCCTGATACTTCCAGAACACCTCATGGAAGAGGAGTGGGCATGCACATTCCTCCTGAGGAGTTCAGGGCTTGGGAAGGATTTAGGAGTGAATTCAGTGAGGATTTTACATTTCAAAAGCACTTTCTATAGAAAGTTCTGAAACACTTCATGATCTTTCCTTGCTGGTTCTCCAAATTTTTCTCTTCTTCCCCATCTTGTCTTTTATCTCTGCTTCCTTCTATTATCTCAGATCCTACCTCAAGTTTATTTCTTCAAAAAAGAAAAAAAATGTAATCTTTTTATCTAATAGTGAGTTTATGAACCTTTTTATCTTCCAGGTGAGTACACCTATGCTGTCATAAAACTTCTTCATTCTTTCTTTCTTCTTACATTATAACAAAGCTCTTAAATGCTTTATTATTAGCAGTCTTCTACCAGTAAAATACTTGCTTTTTTGTTGTAGGATGTGTCTTAATAATATTGTAACCTCTGGCTCCCTGTTCCTTCTTGTGACTGCACGTGTCCTTTGGCTGCTTTGGGCTGTGGAGGCCATTCCATTGGAGACATGTCCCTGCCCTGTCACCTTCCTGCACCACCAGGCCCTTCCTTAGCATTCTGCTGTGCCAAGCTGGAAATCCTTCCTGCAAGCTGTGGGCAGGAATCACCTGTTTCTCTTCTCTTTGTTCCTCCCACACTTCAGCTCATCCTGAGCTGTTCTTGCTTTTTCCTGACTGCTTTGCTTATGTTGTGCCCAAGCAACAGGACTGAAGTGTGTGTGCACTGATGTGTTACAGGCAGTGTCTCTGTCACCAGGAGCCTTCTCTCTTCCTAAAACAACAGGACAGTCCCCTTTCTAAACTTTCCAAGCACTCTGTAGTCCATCCTCTTCCTTCTGCCTCTAAAGACCATTTGAGTTTGTGCTCTGTGTGGAAGGTGTGCTTGGGGAAGGTTTCTTTGAAAAGCTGTGAAATACTTTTAACATACACAGAATGTACATTTACATTGTTTGATTTGCATAGGGCAGAAATGCAGCTGCAGATTTCTGCAGCCCAAGCTCATAAAGGGAACTGGGAATAAAGCCTCAGAGTCTTGGAGCCAGTTCTCTTAGTCTTCTGTCTTTAGGAGGGGGGCATCCATCCTCCTTTTTACTGTGGAAGGACAGGCTCAATCCGACTATAATGAAGAAGGAATTGACCAAACTGTAACAATGTGTGAGGGCAGCTTTAACAAATGACAAAACATTGTGCCAAATGAAGGCATGAGGCAATTAGTCTCTGCTGTCTTCATTGTCTTAACACTGAGGAAGGACAGAAAAGTTTCTGCAAGAAATAATTTTTCTGTGTATTTGAATTTTCGACAGAAGTGAGACAGATTTCTAAGGCAAACATGTAGTGGTTGAATACCTGGTGAAATAATGACTCTGCAAGAATTGAGCTGCTAAAAAGATGAGCAGGGAAGAAGGGACTTTTGGCTGGACTACCTTAACTCTTCCACTTCTTGGTTCTTGCTTTCTGTATGTGTGTGAATCAGCTTTTTTAAAATGCTGTCCTTGAAGGACTGTGCCCCCTCAATCAACCTGTAGGAACTGAGGAGCACATGAGCCTCCTACAGAAGTCTTCCAGGGAGAGCAAGTAAGGTCAGGCTTCATGCCCAGAGTCTTTGAAAAGTTGCAAGAGGGTCTGTTTTTATGTTGCAGTACATTTTTAGAATTTTTGTTTTCCCAGTCTTATCCTTTTCAAAGTCACCTGTCAGGAGTACTGGAGTGTATTCTCTCCCATCTGGTTTCTGACATACTTCTCAAAGATTTGTACTGTATCTGGTAAGGTGAGTGGACCTTTCAGGGGGCTCTTTTAGGAGATAACAACCTAAAAGATATATTAGGAAACAGGGGCACTGTTCAAGTCTCCCTGTTCAGGTGAATCTGTTCATCACATCTACTGAAAATTTGTATCCATGCTCTGTGCTGCTTGGGGAATCTACAAGTACTCCCCATAAATCAGATTAATCTCACAGGGTACTTGTCTACTTGAAAGCAGACAATATATGTATCCTGCTAGATATAAAAGAAGTCACTTTTAAGCAAAATATCACTGGTAGGATTTCTTACACAATAGCACAGAAACTTCTGAGCACATCCATTTTAAAAGCCAGTGTTGAGCTTTAGTCCATGTTTATTCACTTTAGAGAAATGATCTTCATTGCCAATTCTGTGTGGTAATACTCAAAATGGAGTTAACTAGGATTCAGAAGTTTAGCACTTTGGTATATGACTGTCTCACCTGCATTTCAAAAGGATGTGAGCTCAGTTACCAGTTAAATGTGGCTTTGCCCTGGTAAACTGTGGCTTTTACACAAGCACAAATGTAGAATAAAAAGTGCTTGAATTACAGGGCTTGAACACTGCTTAGAAATTCCAGTGCTGATGAACCAGTAGGTAGTTTCCTGTAGCCTTATGATGAGGCTGTAACCAACTTCATTAAAGGTTTGCCTGCTTTAATAATTCAAATTGTGGGTCTCTTTTTGAAGACTCACCAGTAGCTCCATTAACTCCTGTACTGGCTGTGTCTCTTCACGGCTGCTCCTTTGCTGTCTGCTGGCCCGTGACACACCTCTGGCAGTGTTACAGGAGGGTAGAGCAGAGGTAATTGCAGTGTGTGTGTGTGTGTGAGCATGTTCTGGTGCTGATTCCTGGTCAGGGTGATGTGGAGGTGATGCTTGTCTGTGCTGGAAAGGCACCAACCAGAATATTGTTTGAATGAGTCTCAGCGAGACCAAGTCACTTAATTAATTATCTTGAGAGTATGTGAAGGAAGAAGTTAGTAAATGTAACCTCTTGACAGTGTGTCCCTGCAGTGAGCTTGGAGCTGGCAGGATCACAAGGCTGGAGGAGCAGCCTCAGGAGTCTCCTCTCCAGCCTCCTGCTCACAGCAGGGACAGCTCTGGGTCAGACCAAGTGCCCAGGGCTTGAAAACCTCCAGGGATGGAGACATCTCAGCCTTTTGGGGCAGTGTCAATGTCCTCGTGGTGGAAAAGATTTTCTGTACATCCAGTCTGAACCTCTCCTGTTTTAACTTATGCCCATTGTCTCTGCTCCTCCCACCACACAGAGAGCCTGGATCCATCTCCTCAATCCTGTCCCTGGAGGCATGTGGCAGCTGTGGGTGCCCTGGAGCCTTCCCTGCCTCAGGCTGACCTAGCCTGGCTCCCACAGCCTCTCCTCCAGTCCCAAATGCAAGTGCTCCAGCCCTGACTGCTCTGGAGGCCTTGCTCCAGTTGTTCCACAGCTTTCTTGATTTGTCTTGCTATCTGAACAAGACCAAGTCAGTCTTGGAAAGTGTTCCCTCCAGCTTTTTGTTTTCTGAAATGCTTAATGCTACTTTCATACAGTATTTACTCTTGAATTTTAAACAGGGGAGATGTAGAGGGGCCTACTTTTGCCTTCCAGGAGACACCTTATAGCATGATGTTTTCTTTGGGGGAACATAAAATCTCCCTTCTAGTTTTGTCTCTTTTTTTTCTCTATGCAAGATGTCTCCACCATTTGATAACTAGAATTTCTGCCAGTATTTAATATGAGCAACACTTCTTATTCTTTGATGGTGAAAGTAATGATTTTAAAAGGTAAAGATTGATGATGGCTGCTATTTACTTAGGATCAACAAGCTTTTTGTGGTGACCTATGAAGTAAAAAAAAAATCACAATAAAAAAGGTGTCAAGCAATTCCCCACTGAGCTTTCTACTGAAGGAAATACATCTTGCTGAGAGCCCCAAGACACACACCATACTCCTCAGGTGTCTGGGCAGCAATTACTTGTTCCCTTTTTCCTATCATGAGTATCTGAATTAATGAGCATCCTCCTGTTACCCTGGGACAACTTGTGCTAAAGTCACTGTCAGACCTGTGATAATTTTTTGTTTTTCAAACCTAGATTCCCAAGGAAACAAGTCTTGTTCAAGTGTGCTGAAGTTGGTTGCTGCCATTATAACTTTCACAAAGTTAGCTGGTTGGGTGATCCAAATGAGTGTACTGGTGAGAGAGAAGCAGGCAGAGCCCAGCTGGGGTAAAGCAGCACTTTGTTTCTGTGCTGGGGTTGAAGCATGCTCCTCTGTAGGGAGGAAACAGCAGGGATGGGAGTGCCTGTGCAGGTTAGCAGGTGCTGGGCACATTTTCCTGCTGGAAGGGCTGGCAGGAAGGTGAATGTGTGCCAGAGAGAAGAGGGCTGCAGTAACCACAGAATGTGACTTGTTTAGCACTTGGCAAAAGCTTGGCCATGCACAGCAAGGGTGAGTTTTGAACAGCTCTTGACAGAAGTTTCTCACTCTCCCTCACCCCTGAAGTGATGGCATAAATTTATGGCCAAGTCTAAAGTAGGCTGAACTGGAGGATCAGACTAGGTTGAAACTGCTTTTGTTTTGTTTTTTTACCATGGGGTTTGGTCTGAGTTGGTTTCCTGATACCATTCATTGTTACTACAGGTGTTACTACAGGTGAAAAGGGTGAAGGTGTGTGCAGGAGGATTGAAGCACTAATGGTTAAGAGCAGGGTGGGACTGCTGCTTGTTGTGATAGTGTTATCATTAAAGTGCTCACTGACCCAGAACCCCAGTAAACAGTGTCCTGTTTCCTAGACTATGGCTGTAGCTATATATAGAATATCATCTTATAGAACACACCTGGTACCACTGTCAACAAACTGTACCCCTCTTTCCAGTCTGGACTGAGAGTCTCCCCTTGCTGCAGAACACAGCTAATTGTGGATGCTGTTGCTGCACTTCCTTTGTGCTCTGCTGTGAGCTTACTTGCACAACAGCGTTCCAGTGACCTAGAAGTGCAGGTTAGTGTAAGTAAAGTTACAGCTGTATTTATTTTTTTATTTATTGTCATGGCAGGGAGGATTCCTGTAGCCATTAGTTCTTGTTCTAACCTGCATATTCCTATGTAGTTTGATCTTTATTGGAAAAGAGAAAGTTCTGTTGTGGCAGTAAAACCAGGTGATGCTTGTCTGAAGTGTTAATGAGGGAGTGCACCAAAGCATTTTGAGAAGGCTGCCCCCATCCCGGAGTATAGGGGGTTGGAGGGCTTTTTTTCCTCTGTTTATTCGTTTCAGTGCATGGTAAGAAGGTACATTTTCTTGGTGAATTAACTGTTTTATTGAAGTATTCAGTGTAAAATATACTGTGATATTTGCTACTTGTAAAATCTGTTTCTTCTATCTTAAGGAATTGTAACAAGTAACCATAGCTTGGTCCAGTGAGATGATTTTGGCTGCTAAATAAGCTGATCTGAGCACTGAGTTGTATAACAAACTTTTAAGTTAAGCAACTTAAAGCTCTGTTTAAATCAATCTATCTGGAAACTGAAGCAGGGCAGCCCCTGCTTTTTTTAGTTTGCCACATTGGCTGTTGTGGGCATTTTCAGATGTCTTGGTGTTTCCTATTGGAGAAAGAAAGGTTGATGGGAGAAGACAGTGACTTGATGGATAAATGCCTTGGCATCTTCCCTGCCCTGCTCAGCCAGCAAAAATGAGAATAGAAGAGGAGTAATTGCAGTTCAAGTGCATGGTGGCTGGGGAGGGAAGAGAGGATAATTTGCTGTAGGATCTGATTTTTGTTGGATGAGGAGCTACTGGGGATTGTAGAGGTTTAAGGGTTCTTCACCACTGCTGTTAAAGATTCACAACAGCAGCAGAGATCCACTCATAGCAGCGGGCTGGTAGAAGAGCAGTTAAAGAATGCAGCTATAATTTGTAAAGGAATATATGTGGGAGGACAGTAGTTGTTGCTTTCATTGCTTTGAACTTGAGGATTGTCCTCATCTTACTGGAAAAACTGTCAGGCAGGAGGGGAATAAACCCACAGATTTTTTTCCTTAAAATCATTAGCAGAGATGCATACTTTGATTCTGTACTTTTAATGTATTATGAGGGAAGTAATAGATTTCAGTGGTGTTTGGGAAAACATAGCTTTTCCTGTGCTCAGGGAGGGATGTGGTGTCTTAATTCTCCATCTTACTGCTGTGGACAGAATAGAGGAATAACAGATTGTTGTGAAGTGACATGAGGACTCTGGGCCATCATTTCTCATGATTGCACACAGGGTGCAGGGCTGGTGGCTTTGTCTGTGTGTTCCTGCTGAACTCGAGTTGTTGCACTGGACAAGGTGCTGCTGGAAGCCTTACAGCTGTGCTGGAGTCATCCCCAGCTGCAGCCCTGCTCCCAGTCCTGCCTTTGGGCCACGTTTCTGGACTTGTCTGCCCACTGCTGCTCTTCTAATTTAAGAAATTTTTGATTGTAAACTTGGGGACTTCCCAGATGACCAAATGAGGGGGAAATGGCTTAAACAGTGTTCTGAAGCTGAGTATTTAAATTACTCTGAGTTAATTCAGCAGGTACTTGTTCAGATCAATGTAATCCTGTGAGTTGGGGTGGCATAAACTTTCTTGAGTGACATTAGGCCTGCTTTCTCTTCTTTCTGTATCCCAGTCAGACTTCTCTTGGATTTTCACACTGGTTTCTACACTCAAGGGATTATCATAAGGAACCAGAAGGGTGAGGAGTCTCTGAATCTCTTGGGATTGTTACAGAGTGGGTGACAGACTGAATTTCACTGATGGGACTCAAATCAGAGATACCCTTGAGGTACTTAGGAGTCCTGCTCGAGTTAATATTCTCTTCCATCTTCAGGGAAAAGAAATACAGTGTTTCTGAAAGTACTTACTATGTCCTGAATACATCAGCAGTCTATTTCTCATCTTTTAATTTAATTGTTTTTGGTGGTGAAAGTGTCCTCTAGTGCTCAGCCTGACTGAACAGTTTTCTGCTTCTTCTAATGGTGGCACGGGTAAAGCTGATTTTTATTTTATTTCTCCCCCTCCTCTCCTCTGAAGCATTGTCTGTTTGGAGTCTGCAGGCCCTGCTTGTCGTACAGCTGAATTGTCTGAGAGCTACTCTCTAGCTGTTAGAAAATGAGAAATTAATTTTGAGTGTGGAACCTTTAAGACTGATTCTGCCAAAATAGTTAGGGGAACATTTCTTGAACTACTTAAAGGAAACTACTTTTTTTGTTTGGAAAACAGAAAAACATGCCTTTTGGGCATTAGGTGTCTTTGTTCCATTGGTGTTTCATGATGCCTTGATTTAATGAGGCCTTGAGAGTTGTTCCTGTTTGGTCAGGCTGCAGCAAAGGACAGTTTGTTTGGGGCCTGCCTGTTTTGAGCCCCCAGGACCTCCCATGGTCTGTGCTGTATTATTTACCACATCTTAACTTCCCTACACCTGAAGAATAAATGGATTTTTGATAAATCTGTTGTGAAGACCATTTTCCCCCCCATTGTTTTATGATAGTCCTGTAAATTGTGCTGCTGTCTGTTGCAGTGAAATTCTCCTGGTATTTGATTTGCCATGTCCTGTGTTGGTCTCACCATGATGTGAAGAAAGCATGTAGGTATTGCTGTGTGTCAAACAGCTGTGACTGTGTGATAATCCTTTTTTAACCCAAACAGCCTTTGGCATCTTTGGTTCCTTCTGCAGACAGTACTGGTTTTGGCAGGGTCTTTGGGCATTCCTGCTCTTAATTCAAGGTACACTTGAGCTGTTACGAGGGGTCTGCAGGTCAGATTTTCCAAACTAGCCTAATAATAACTGAAAATTGTAACTGGAAATGCTAATCCTCTATACCCATGGAGAAGGAAGGATGGGACAAGACTTCTGGCTGTTAAAGTTATCTGTCTTGAAGTGTAGTGTAAATACTTGTCGATGACAGTGCCACGACCAAACTTCTGAGCAAAGACTTGATCCAGTCAGATATTCCCAGGAAAAAGCTGATCTGTTGGTAAGAATAGTGTTCAAAGGATTTAAGCCACATGTATAAGTGTTAAAGAAAGACCCAGACTCACCAAAAGTCTATAAAAACATGGAAGCTGTAGCAGCTCTTAGAGCACAATCATGCTGCTTCAGTTACTAGTAGAATAAAGGAAGTATTATTTCAATTTTTTGTGAGATTTCTATATTGGTTAATGATTGTAAATTAAATTATTAAAATACGCAGAGTAAACTTGCAGTAAATATCTAGAATGTGTTTCAGCTTGTCTTAATACCATTGACAGTTGTAATGTTGAACATATATGTGAAATCTTTATCTAGGAAAGAAGTGATAAAATCCTTAATATGCATTGTTGACACGCATTTGAATTATTACAGCAGGCCTTAATTTATTAGTATGTCACATAGATTATGCCAGGGCATGAGTTTCTGGCAGGTTTTCCACCCAGCTTGGACATACCATTATTTAATTTAGAGATGTATTTTGTTTTGAAGTAAATGGTAGGAGATATGGGGCTTGGGGCAAAGACATCTGTAGGGGATTATGGCTTGCTCTGACTTCAGCTGAGTAGTCCTTTTCTAGTTTTGATATCAAAGACTAAAATAATCTCTAATGCTTGAAAGTACCCAGAAAAATATTTCCAGTGTGTTTCTAACAAAGATGTCAACTGCTTGCTGATGCTGCTTGTGCAGCTACAGACTATTTTGGTTGCTTCCATCATAGATGGCCAGTCAGAAGTCAGCACTAAAAAAAGTGCTGTGTCTGCCTGTAACATTACGTTATGTGGTAAGAATTTGGGGGTACTCAGTCAAGATCAGTTAAAATTCTGTACTGTTTGATTAAAGATGGTTACAAAAATGTATCTTCTGCCCTGCATAACTGAATCTGTTAATTCCTGAAATAATTCTTTGGGAACTGCTATGCTGGAGCATTAGATGATGTGGGTCAAGAGTGTTTTGTCTTCAGGAAGGATGGATCCAAAAGACATGAAGATCTTTGGGCTTTTCAGGACTCGAGTGCAGGAAATTTTTTGTGTATAATGGGAAATGCTGTTGAACATATGGATTTCAGATTTTGGTATTAAAGCAGCATGATTCACCTAGTGTCCCTGCTTTGTTGTGAAATGCTGAAGCACAGTGCCAAAATTATTCTTTTTTCAAACTTCTTTTGGATGTGCTGGTGTATACTACACGAAACAGGTGACTGTGAGAGCCAGTTGGTTGCAAAGTGGAATGCAGGGGCTGCATTGGCTTGTGCAGCCTGAGTAACACAGAAATGTTGAGTTAATAACTGGTTACTGTGTGGTCACATGTCAAATCTTTGGATGGCATTGTCTCTTCTCGCTTAATATGCCTCAAAGATTCAGAAAATGTCTTCTCTGACTGAGGGCAGTCACTGCCCTTCCTCACCTTACAAAAGTAGCAGTGGGTTCAGCAAGGTTGGTGATTTTTGCTGCAGGATTTGGAGGGAGGAGCTGGAGTGGGTGAACCCAAGGCACACAGCAATTCCTGAAGGCAAGACATGATGCCATGTGGGAATGGTTTGGTCACAGTGTCCAGGATACTGCTTTGGGCTGTGGAGGTGACTTGGTAGGACTTCAAAAACAAGCAACTAAATGTTTGTCAGAAATAACATCAGGCTGATGGAATGGGCTACGTAACCTTTTGAGACCATTTCTAGGTTTACAATTTGATCTTCAGTTGGGATGTGTTAATCCATTGCTATGGAGCCTTTTCCTCAGCCTTTGCAGAAGATAATGAGGTCTGATCTGACTGCTGAAAGGGAGACTGCTGTCTGGAAAACTGTATTCACATCATTCTTTTCTACAGTTTGTTTAGTAAAGGTCTGCTAAACCCCCACGTTTTTCCATATATGATTCATAAAGCAGATACTGATTTGTAGTCAGCTGAACCTTCATGTGAACTTTCTGACACAGAACTAGAAAGGACTCTGTCTTTAGATCTTGAGATTTAAACTTGAAATCAAATTACTTGCTTTTTTAATAAAAATGTTTAGGCCTCACAAGTAGGTTTAACCTTGGGAGTTATAAATTTGCTCAGATGCTTGCTGCTAACCAATCTATTAGTTTGCAAAGTGGGAAAGGAGGTTACTGGTTAACTGGGAGTACCCTGGGAGCACTCAGTGGGGCAATAGTGGTAGCAGATCTGTTTGGGGGCAGCTGGGGCCTGCTGGAACAGAGCTACCAGGTCAGCTGGACTTGCAGGAACCTGCACCTCTTCAGCCAGGCTGGATTTCCTCCAGATCTGTTAAACAGGCCTCAAAACTTCAAGCTGGACATTTCTTGGAGAGGACAGTTCTTGTAGTAGTGTATCCACATGTTTCCCTTCTGTGCTAATAACATTTGCTAGATCTGAGCTGGTTGGATTGGGTCACAGGTTTCTCCTTCAGCTGAACACAGAGCAGAGTAACTTCCCATATTCCAGGGGTATCATGTGTTTCAGTGATGGACTTGGGTATTGCAGCCAACAGCCCTCCTGGGTGAGCCACTCCTGAACTGAGAAGAGCCAACAGCAGAGGACTGTGGGAGAGTCGAGTGTTGCTAAACCAGAAATTATTAGAATATTCTCCAGTTGGAAAGTAAGTTTATCTCAGAACAGCATTGCCTGTGTGTTTCTGATAGAGAACAGGGAGCAGCTAATGAGACTCCTGTAAACAATTGACAATGATGTACTGAGTACTCATTTAATTATCATAAATAGAGGATATAATTCTCCCTGACTGATGTTCAGCCTTCTGCTGTTACTGTGCTTTCAGAGTATGGTTTGCATGCATTTTCAAGATGGAGAATTGAAAACAATTTCTAAGATGCAGCTTGAAGTTAGGATCATACCCAGATGTAATCTGAGTGTTTTTGTCAAGGCTTGCTTGAACCGTGTGGTGTCTTTTCAAACCTCTTAATAATGAATAGCTGCTTAAAACTTTTGGGTATGTCATGTTTGTGCATAGATGTGTTTTTGTGTGATGTTGATGTGATTGGGAGTTTATAAAAAGGGATTGGCAAAAACCAGTTTACAGTTACTGAATGACCACAATATTTAAGTATCAGTAATTTTGCTTTAAGGCTTATGCTTTGGAAGGCCTTGAGTATCTGGGCATAGATCTTAGTATTAGAACTGGGAGAGCCCATGTTAAAAACACTGAACTCCACTGTATCTGTCATAGCTAACTTGCTACAAACACGGTATGAGGGATGACTTGTGCTTTATTTCTGCCACCTCTGATGGTACCGTCTCATGGATTTGCTCTTTACTCATCTGCTGCTTAGCAATGAAGACAGCATCTCAAATTCCCAGTAACTGACTCCTCTTAAATGATCGTTTCCTCTGTATTGGAGTCATTCCAGCTTTACTGAGCATAAAGGTCAGTATTTGCCACTGTGCAAGGGGTAATTTGAGGCAGGGGTTCTCTAGGGAACACCAAAAATGAACAAGAGATACGAGTTGTATATCCCAAGCTGGTAGCGGAGGTTGGAGGCAGCAGGAAACTTGTGGAGCTGCTGAAAGTCAGAATTCAGATGCTGCAGTTGTTGTCCTCTTGACTCAAAGTGGAGTGGCCTTTCCAGAGGGAAATGTGTGTCACTGCTCTCCAGCTCTGCAGGCAGGCGAGAGGGCACGTTTTGTCTGCATTGCAAGTGTGGCACTGAACAGACTTCTTCCTTTAAATTGAATTCTCTATGCTTGTCTGGGAGATCCCATGCAGTGTCCAGGGAAGGCTGGTATCTACCTGACCTGACTGGGCTTCTGCAGGGCTGACTTGAGGAGCAGAACTTTCTGAAACTGATGTGATGATACCCATCTGAAGCTTATCTCAATGCTTGTTATCTGCATTTTCCGTAATTCTGGAAATGGTTTTCATAGTGCAGAAGCTGTTAAATGAAGTAATGTTCCCTTGTTCTAACATCTGTTACTTGCAGTTTCCAGCCCCTTAAGACAAGTGAAGGTTTTACCAAGTCAGGAACTGTAAATAGAGCAAATTACTGCTGGTGTTACTATACATTTATCACCACTGAGACCTGATAGTGCAGTCTCATCAGGGTGGGTTTGAAGGGGAAAAAAAGGGTGTGAGAAATGATGCCTCACTTCTTAAGATTTTAAAAGGTTTATTGCACCTCAACAAAAGACTGAATAAGGAAAAAGGGACGGCACTGGGTGCTTAGCTGCAGCCAGAGGCACACTGCCCACACCCATAACAGTCCTTATATATGTAATTGACAAGCCAGCCCTCCCCACATTCCTGCATGTGTCGCTCCTCTGACCCAGCTCCTCCTTCATCCCCCCTCTCTGAGTCTGTGCAGTCCTTCCTGCTTTGACTTTCCCACTGGTCAGAGATCAACTTTCAGTATTACAAAATTTACAGAAAAAACCACCAGATCTTCACAGAACTTTTTAACCTTATAACATACATTAGCATTTGAGAGCCAACATCACACTGTCTGGAGCCAACATCACACTATCTGTTTATTACAAGGGCATAGTTCAGGGGGGTTTTGTTGTTCAGAATGTAATTCTGTTGCTTCTTCTTGCTCAGTCTCAGGACTTTGTGGGAATTATCGTGGCAAGTTCAGTTGTCAATGTCTCACATCCCTCTTAGGGCTGTAGTCCTAAGAGCTGGTAACCCTTCTGTGTGCTTCCCCAAAGTTCCTTACTGTGGGTAGTGAGGGAGCAGAGCTTTATGTTTGTGTCTGTCTTCCTTTAAGGGAGAGGGCTGTCAATGGCTGAGAGGATTGGAGGGCAATTTTGAAGTTTTTGTGCATTTGTACCTTTAAGATTGCCTTGGTTTTGAAAAATCTGCTTGTCCAAGGGATGGTGTAAAGATTGGAGAAGATATACAGGTGGATTATATATTTCATCTTCAATGTTTTGTCTTTCACTTGTTCTCAGGTCAGCTGCAAAGCTGACATATTGTCAGCCAGTGCAGTAAATGTAGTAATGTATGGATGTGCCATAACAGTATTCCATAAAAGTATTACTTTTTTACTGTTTGCTATTAGAAATTTTCTTTCAAATGTATTCCTTAACATATGAAAATATATCAATGTCTTGAATTGCCACATATATTAAGTATCCATTTATTATTTCCTGAACATTCCTTTTTTATAGCTAATAAATGCTGATCACTGTTACTAAACCAGAATGTTTCTATGCTGAAAATAGTGTCAGGTTACCTATGGAGCTACACTGTCAGGTCCTGGAAGGTAAACAAGGTAAAGGTGACTGGAATTTTTGTGCTTTTCCTTGTTGGGCAGCATCCATTTAGAGGTTATTTTTATCCCTGCTGTCTTTAGTAAAATTCCACATAACTGGTAGGTCAATATGATGACTGAAAGAGCAGCATAGTCATTATTTTTAAAAAATGACTACAGAAACGCAGCTGAGCTTTCCTGAGCTAGTCCTAACACTGTGTATTTATTGCCAACTATTCTTGCTTGAATTGGAAAATACAGGTTGTTGGGTATATAGTTTTCAGGTTACTCTCCTGGCTTGAATGTTGGAGTTCTGTGGAACAGATCCAGGCATATTGCTGATCCTGCAGCTGGACCCCATTTCTGAGGCATTTAGCTCAAGTTCTGACTCCAGGCTGTAAGGAGAGGGAGAGCAGAGAGTCCAGTGGAGGCAATGGAAAGCCAGAAGCTTGAGTAGTGTGGGAGATTTGTATTTCCCTCTCTGTAGATTAAATCAGAGATTAAGAACACGTGAACTTCTCTTAGGAGCTCTTTTACCTTTGGGGCACATAGTTTTAAAGTTCTTTGGAACAAAGAACCTGACTTCCATGAAACTGAAAGAAGAAAATGAGTTTGAGTGAAACTGACTGCAAGGGTACTTCTGCCCTTACCCACGGAGGAGGATTGTCAGCTCTGATCAAACTTGGAAAGAGTTGCTTTTGGTGGTGTGTTTTGAGGATAATTATTATGACTTGCTTCTAATAGAGGAGAAGGAGGGAAGATGGGATTAAGAAAACCCATGTTCTGTGTCCCCATTTCTCAACATCCTTCTCAGCTATGGTGAGAACACAAAAGGAATAGAGCAGGATTCCCTGTGGAGGGGGTTTGCATTCAGGTGGTGATTGCTTTGCTTTAGGATCTGCTTGCAGAAGTGTAGGTTTGGTTTTTTTTAGTGGTGATGAAATACTTGTTTCTGTGGCTTTGATCTACAACTATAATCTGATTAAACTGCAGGTCAAGGAAATTAGCTCTACCCTGACTTCAGCTGCCTGTAAGAGGAATAACAAGATTTAAACTACTTAGCATATAAAATTGACAGTAAGATGGTTCTCTTAAAGGTCTTCTTCATTGGTGTGTGTTAGCAGTGCTCTTCCAAGGCACATGGAACATTTTATTCCATGATCCACATCCTGAAGATCTTTTGCTACCTCAGTAAGAGCTGACATCACCCAAACCTGCCAGCTCTCAAACCTTATGCAAACTATGGTCATTTAAATTAGGTGGCAACACTTGAAAGCTTGGAACACTAAGAACTTGTTCTATAGGGGTAAAGCTGTTTAAGTACTAAACTCCAGATGTCAGTGATGTCTTGGATGCAGTGCCTGGGGGGTTCTGAGCAACCAATCTCCCCTAAATATGCTGGGCAATATTCAGTGTCCGTGCTGGTAGTGTTTCCTACTGCTTCCATCTGCCCTGAATCAGCACGGGTATGCTTAAATACAGACAAAGAAAGAAAAAAAACCCCACTGAGTATTAAAACCATTATATTTTTTTGTTGAAGATAACTGTTATTTTGAGGAAAATCTAAAATGGTAGTTGCAGGTTGTTGCTTTGACTCTCCTTCTGGGTGTGAGGTTTGCCAAATATTGAAAGTACAAAATTAAAATATTAATTTAAGTGTTTTTGGCTTTTAGTATGCTAGTATAGAAAATTTACCTTTTCTACTCAAAATGAAAGATTTCCCACATTTATTCTGTATATTTTCTGTGTTTTCCTATTCCCTTTCAGAGGAATGAAAACTTTCTGGTGGTGCCCTTGATGAGCCTTGGGATCAGTCACCTCCTGCTAAGGCACATTAGGCTGTAGTTGCTTTTCATTGTGGTACAATTGTTGCACACACCTCCAGGAAAGAGAACTGCAGGAGTATGAGTTTTTGCTTGGAGTGGAACTCCTGACCATTTAATGTTTTTTAGTTTTTAGAATCACAGAACATATGATTTGATTCTGATGGCTTTTGTAAGCCCAGCTGCCTGGATTCATTGCCTGTTTTAATAATGTAAATCCTCAATTCCTTATGGGGGCGTTTGTGTTACTGAGATTTGATGAGGGAACTGATACAGCTGCTAATGCTTGTGGTTGTCAGGGGAAAACCAGCTGGAATGCCCCTTCAGGAAGAGTGAAAGCAGTGCTGAGTTCTGTGTTGGCTCTGTGAGCTCTGGGGTTTTCCACATGTTTTGTAGAACTTGTCATGCCACAGCAGATCACGCCTGGCACACCCTCACTGTGAAAAGGAGAGAGGTGTGGTGTAAGTGAGGCTTGACTTCCAGAAATAGAGGATGTTAGCTGGGTAACACAAAACTGCTGCTTTGAGAAGTTGGGCTTAATTTTATTGGCTTATCTGTGCTTGATAATGAAGCTTGTCAGCAGACCCCTGCTTCTGTAGAATGGATATGGCCCTGTTAGGGATGCAGGGTGGTGTGTGCAGAACTGACAATTTGTTACTGAGTGCTCAGAGTTATAGCAGAACTGAAGACAGATACTGGAACAGAAATTAGTTCTTTTGGGGACAGTGGTAAAATAGATCCATTTGTTCAGTGATATGCAAATGGAGTTGGAAGTAAGATGGCAACAAGAAGAAAACTTGAATAGAATAGTTAACCAAAGAGGCTGTATGATCTTTTCTTATATGATTTTAACATCAAATTAAGCAAACTTGCTCTAGTGATAAAGAATAGGTGTGACTGCATGATCTATGGATCTGTCTTTCAGTGTGATGGGGTAAACACTTCAAAATACATATACAGGAGTGACATCCCAAGATTTGTGGGATTTTCTTTCTGTAGTACTTACCAGCTTAAGGAAACCAACTTGTTTTCTTTTTCTGCTTTGGGAAAACTTAACTGATCAAGAATGGTAAAAACTTGGAAGAGGGAAAATGAAATGTGTCTTTCTTGTCTTCCTTTGCCAAGTCTGGTGGTTCATTCCAGATTAAATGTAGCCTCTGAATTCCAGCAAAACAGAACTTTATTTACTCCCAGGTTCTTAAGAGAAGAGAAGTTTCTTTTGTCTTCTGTGGGGACTTAAATTTTTATTTATCTTATACCTTTAGAACCTCAGGAGGTGGTCCTGACTGCTGTGTTTTAAAGTTTTAAAGTGTTTCAATATTATGAATAAAATGAAAATTGCTTTAGCTGTCAAACATTTTTACTGAATTGGGTGGGAGGCTGTTGTATTTCAGTTTAAAGTTTGACTAAAGCACAGAGCTGAATGTACGTATTTAGTTAGGAAATGATAAAGAGTAGCAATTATGATATATCAAGGTGGTGTATGGAAATACTTGAAGTATAATTTTTTTAATTATGGTTTGTTCTTATTTGATTTTGGACAAAAAAAACTTAGGGAACTTGACTGAACTGCTGAGTCCAACTGGGCAAGGAAGTACTTGGGAATATTCTTGAAATGATACAATGTGTAAATAAGCCCTACCAGGTTTTCTAGCAGGCAACCTTTTCTGCCCCAGAATGAATCATTCTAGTGTAAATTCAGTATGAAGTGGTGCAATAACAGATATGGCCAGAAAAGCTTGTTGAAAATGCTGGGTGGTAGAAGGAACCATTGGCACTGTGAGAAACTCCTTTTAGTTGTTACCAGTGAACTCCAGTGGGTGCCCACTAGAAGTCCCTGAGCACCAGCACAGGGCCATTGTGAAGTTTGTTTAAGGAGCTGGCTGTGCATCTTCTCTTTTATCTTCTCTCTCCCTCTCTCTCTCTCTCACTGCTAATACTTTGCCACTGATGCAGAGAAAGTTTTGTACCCAGGCTGCCCCTTCTTATCCTGGCTTAGAATGCAATTATTTGAAATAAATTGTTTCTGGGTGGAAATGAGAAGCAGCATACTATTGTTAGATTGACTCTCCCAATTCATTTGGCCTCTAAGAAGTACTGAAATAATTTCTATACATTTTATTAAAAATTACAGAGACAATCTGTCCAGTAATGCTCGTTACAGTTTTATAAATTTTACAGGGCAGTCTGTGTTACGGCCAGTGAAGCGATTGGTGCTAAAGTCTCTTGTTC
>JANPWX010000200.1:389560-440110 GCA_024734555.1 Trochalopteron elliotii
TTCCCTGAGGTGCCTTTCCCTGAGGTGCCTTTCCCTGAGGTGCCTTCACTTACCTCTGTGTGGATGAGGAAGAAATGTTTCTTGGGCTTTCAGCTTTCTCCTGACACAGTAGCTAAAATTTGCATTGCTTGTCTCTGTTATCTCTTCTTCCAGTGCTTCCCGCTTTTAGGAGGTAAAAAAAACCTATTAACACCTTCTTGAAATGAGTACACTGAAAAAAGTTGTCTTAAAGGCATTAAATTTGGATCAGGTGAGGAACATACAAATTCACCTCTGATACAGTTAAGATGTTCCTGACTTTTGTTCTTGACAAATAAAGCTCTTGGGGCATCCCATTGCTTCTTGGATGGAGGTGGCTGTGGTGAGCTATTATAGATAATGCTTGCGTTTAATAAACAAATTTTGTGAAGGGGCTTACCAATGCACACCTTCCTAGTAATGTATATCCTATTCTGATACCTTTTTAATTATCATGTGGACCTCAAAACCTTCCCTATAATTTGTGGTCAGTAGGTAGATCCCAGAGCACACTGAAAAACTGTTTACAGTTGCCACAACTTCACATTGGGAAGAGAAAGTATATGCTGGTTTCTTCAGTCCCTTTAGAGATTAGGTGGTGCTTTCTCCTGGCTCTCCATTCTTTTCCAAGCTGGCATCTGACATTCATGTTAAGCACAGTGTGTCTTCCATCTGTGTGGAGGGGTTTGTTTTGTTGTTTTTTGGGTTTTTTTCTGAGGCAGGTGAAGGGGGCATTTCGTATGCTGGGAGGATTCCCTGTCCAGTGTGGAAAGCTTGCACTCCAAATCTGCATCACCACTTGAGTGCAGCAAGAGCAGAGGGGCATGCCCCATCCAAACCCAGCCAAAGCAGGCAGCCTCATGTCCCCTCTGCCATCCTTGGGTTAACTGTGTCCATCAGACAGGCCAGCAGTGCTGCTCTTGAAGCCTGGTGTACTGCTGACACAGAGCTTAACTGTAGCACCTCCACTGCCTGCTCCAGACAGACACTGACCATTCAGAAATACTTATTTACTGAGGACTGCCCCGGTGTTCCTCTTTTTGGGAAGCTATTTGCCAGCCTCCACCAGCAGTGGGGTTTTGCAGAGGATGCTCAGTGCAGGAGTTGTAGATAGTCACCTGTAGTTGCCATTCTTTCTGTGTTCACTATGGTTTTTTTCCTTGAAAACCTGATCGAAGCGTTACTTTAGGGATGCAATTCAAAGAAGAGAGGTAATTGGGGAAGCCATAGTCTTGTCCCTTCTCCCTGTGAAAACTTGTGCAGCATGGGAGGCAGGAGGGCTGTACTGCTGGCAGACACTGACAGGAGTGTGTGTTGCTCTGACTCTCTTGGCTCCTGCATTTCATGTGTGACAACTTAGAGTTGATATCAAGTTTCCAGGTAATTATCACTAATGTTGGCAATAGCTGCTGCCACATAAAGCTTAAAATACAGACCATAATGTAAGCATTTTTAGTTTTTATTTGTTCAGAAAGAGGCATAAGCAGGGAAAAGTGAACAGTTGACTACTGCTACGGGATGAACTAAAAGCAGTCAGGCTGTTGAACAACAGTAGCTCAAATCCTGAGTGGGGTGAAGTAGAGCAGAGTGAGTTGTAAGCAGATTCACCATTGCATGAATGTGCTTCAGCATAATTATTTTGATCTGTCTGTTTCTAATTTATTGTCTTATTGCTTTCTTACAGGCAGGCAGAAGTCCTGAAGGCTGACATGACAGGTAATTACCTTTATTACACAGTTGATCTAGCTTATTAATAATATTTAATTCATGGTTTTGTTTTCCTTTTGTGTTCCTTTTGCTTATCATTCCTAACAATTTTCTGGAAAGTGTGTCAGCTTATGTTAAAGGCTTGTCCTCTTTATATAAATAAATAGTATTTTAACAACCCTGCCTCTTTTGCCTGTACCTAATACATATTTTTGAAGTTGACTTTGGATGTTCTAAACATTTGGAGATGGAAGTCATGTCTCTGCTTCTCTCTGAGACTCCTGGCCAGACTAGTGCAGGAACTCTGTACTTGGGATTATCCAGGATTTGGGTGGTTTTAAGGAACGTGGGTGAGGAAATGCTGGTCTTAGCACTACCACGTTGTGAAAGTACAGCCCTAGATGCAGAGAAATGCTATGGGCTGTGATTTAAGCTGTATGTATTAATGGGAAATTGAAATGGTTTATATTTATGAATCAGCCCTGCAGTAAAAGTAGCTTCCCTCATGAACCTTTGCTCAGGTGTGCTTGCCACCTGTGTGTAGTGAAAGTAGCAGGCTGGTGTAGTCCCCAAAGGAATATTAAAACCACCTGGATCCACCTAACCCAACGGGAGTGGCTCCACCATCAGCATCAGGTTGGTTTCCCTGGGGTGAGGCCCATCCCTTGTGCTCCTGCAGCCCCAGCCCGGGTGGTTGTAGCAGCCATGGGAAATTGGACTCTGTAACTCAATAGCAGGGAGCAGTGTTTGCACTCACTCACCCTCTGGGACAGAGAGCAGATGACTGCTGAAGAGTTATAAAATGGCAAGCATGCAGCAGTACTTGCCCACAGTTTTGTCTAAATACCAACAGCATGTGTCCATGGACTGTCCTATTTAGCATCCCTCCATGGATTTATTGTCTGCTAATTGTTTTCAGGCTACACTGGAAGTTTTTCTAAATTCATCCAGTGGCAGAAAATTCTGCAGTTTAATAACTTAAGGAGAACCATGTCCTTCCTACCTGTTTTGTTTTTTAACTTGTCAGCTGCTAACTTTGTTCACATCTAGTTCTGGTGTTGTAGGAGACTCATCAGTTCATCAGTGAGCCTTCAACCCTCAGCCTCTCTGTAGTTCTTGTATTTCACTATTCTGAGGACACTGATAAAAGCAGGTGTTTGGTGGTGTGTATCTTACACTGAGCTCTATTCTTTCTTTTGATAAATGAGTGAAAAATCAGATTACCTCCATAAATTTGTGTGTCTTAAGTTTTTTTTCCCTTTCTTTCTCGTTGCTCAGATTCAAAGCTGGGTCCAGCAGAAGTCTGGACATCCAGACAGGCTCTCCAGGACTTATATCAAAAAATGCTAGTGACTGATTTGGAATACGCTTTAGATAAAAAAGTGGAGCAGGACCTGTAAGTACCTCATTGAATTTGTGTATATATATGTGGTCTCGGCTGGGGAGGAGGAAACCTTGAGACTTCTAGAAGAGCAATTTTATCCTATGAAATGGTTGCTTATTTCCTTTAAAATGAGAGCTGTGGAGTAGGTGAAACAGGAGAATGCACTGCAGAGCTGATAAAGAGCATTCAGTAGGTTAGTATTTTACCTCTGGCAATTCAGAAGCAGCCATGTCATGCAGGAGGGGGTTTTGAAGAGGCAGATGGGGTGGAGAAGCTAAGGAGCACCAGTCTGCTCTGCTATCAGGGAAGGGCTGAAGTCTGCATTTTCCAGAAAGGAGGAAATTTGCCTGATGTAATCACCTAGAGCTTTGAGCAAGGTCTAACAGGAGCTGAGTAGCTGCTGAAGAGCTGTGTTTTAAGCTGGTTGAGGTAGAGCAGGGCAGAGGGAGGAATAATCAGGAGAGAACTTAATGGGTTGCTCATGATGCCTTACAAATCAGGGGAAGATCCAGCTGTGTTTCCTCCATGCCCTGAATCCATTCCCTGTTATTTAAGGTAAAGACATGGGTTGTAATAAGTTTAGTTAACAGAAGCATGTGATTCTTTCAGCATTGAGGGAAGCCAGATGAATAGGCTGGCTGAACTCTCCTCTCTGTGCTTCCAGTTACTGAATGATTTTTAACCCTTATTTCTGGACCCCACATCTTGTTTTAGGGAGGGACTTCTATGCTGCCTAAAACAGAGCAATTGCAAGCAAATATTAATGATGTTAGCATTAGCCATATACATATTTTTACATAGATACACATATATGTTAGCTATATATATATCTATCAGGATCTGTTTCCCTAGATATGAGAGGTGAGGAAAGGTGGTTATTCCATATTTAACATTTGTTCTCATCTGAATGTTGCCTGAATTTGAATGTTCTTCATGTCTGATGCTATGTAATTAAACAGTTCTTTCCTGTTGCTTATGCCATCTGCATAAAACACTTCCAAAGTAAAAAGATAAATGCTTCTTTTATTTTCAGTTGGAATCATGCCTTTAAAAATCAGATCACAACACTCCAGGGTCAGGCGAAAAACAGAGCAAATCCGAATCGGAGCGAAGTTCAGGCAAACCTTTCTCTGTTTTTAGAAGCAGCCAGTGGCTTCTACACACAGGTGAGTTGCACAAAGTAGAGGATCAGTTTTAAGTGGGCAAAATCTGTTCTTTGCCCTTAGCATAGGAAACTGCTGCTGTATTGGATTGAGCAGTGCACCTTGCTAACCATGGTGCTCTCAGCAGTAGATGTCTGCAGAACTGGTGATGGGCTTTCTTTTGATCAATCTTCAGCTGAAACTTCGGTGCATGTCGTAGTTGTTTTGGTGCAATTTAGGTTCCTTTCTAATAGAATCTGCTTTTAAAGCCTAAACCCCACTGTTGTAGGTAAGGTCAAAGGTTCATTTCTTACTGTGCTCTGCTATGACTGCTCAGAGCAACTGTAAAGCAGCAGGAAAGGGTAGAGTGATACTTCTTTGCACTGTTTCTTGCCTTCTTGCTGTGCACCTGTTGCCTCCTTGAACTACTACTGCCTGTGTGAATCCTCTAACCATTAGGTCTAGCCTTCACTGGCTCTCCAGTCCCTCTTAAAGCCATTTACTCTCTCTACAGTGACCTGTGGTGAGGAATTTTGTCTTTTAGTTGTAATGTCTTATAGAAATGATGACACAAAAAACCTCAATCACAACAGATAAGTTATTGATGATTTCATTGTAGTCTTAGTCCTTTTTCTGCCATTTCTCTAAAAATTCCCATTTGGCTTCTCATTCCTTTGTATGTGTTTGTGGGCCATTGCCTTCATTCCTTTTCATTCTCTGTGTAGTGAAGGATATGCAAGGATAATTAGTTTGTTCTTGGATTAAGTTACTCAGGAACAGGAATATGTACAGAAAATGCAGATGCACAGGATGTGTGTGATAGCTCAATGTTTTGTTCTTTGCCCCTTCCTTGTGACTCCTAATACTGATGATGAGCACTGAGGTGTCTTTATTTTTGACAACAATTAGAATAATTAGTTCACTTCTAGGAACTTTTCTTCCCCTAAAGCAAAACTATATTGTTGAGTGCTCTTGCGCTAAGAATCTTTTGCAAAGTTTTCAGTTAATTGCCAAAGGAGTGTGATTCCTATTCCTCTATTTATTTCTTACTGACATACTTTTACCTACACTCTTTCCTATGTTAGATTTCATTAGATTTCAGCTTTAAATTACGGAGAGTCAGAGTCAGTGTATGATAATGGCCTTAGTAAAGATAACCTGCCTTTCCTTTTTCCCCCTCATTTGGTGTCTGCTTCAACAACATTGTGGTTGCTGAATCCTCTCTCAGTGTTCAGAGTAAACTCTGTCATGGCTAATTTACACTGTCCTCACCTTACAGCACTCACAGTAGGTCATTCGTACCATATCATTTCCTAGTTGGATTCCAGACATCTGCAATGCCAACCCCAGGGTACCCTTGTGGCTACCCCTTTTTTCCCTTCAGCGTTGTTTTTTTGGAAAGCTGCATGTTGGCAGCAGCCAGTTTTGACAGGCTGTCATGGTTTCCAAGGGCGTTCTGTGATCTACACTGTTTGTCTTGCAAGAGCCTTGTTCTTTCCTTAGAGGATCAGGGAATTTTACTCTTTCTGAGTTTGACACTACAGTCTGGGGCATCTTTCTCTGTTTGCTGTGATGTTAAACACATTTTCAGTCTAAAGCCTTGGCTCAGCCAAGGTACCTGTTCTCCATCTGTGAGGCCTCCACAAGTGACATCTTTGAACAAGAGCATGAATTGTCTTAATTTGGTGTCTTTGAAGATGTCAAGTTGCTCTCTTTTATCCAGCTTTCATCTGTGAGATCTCTCTCGTTTGGAGATTTTTGTTGACTATATAAAAACAGACTCACAGGGGAGTGAGGTGTAACACAAACCTCTTTCTGCAGCAAGCAAAAGCATCGTATCACATCTTGTTGACAGAGTGTGTGTCTGTCAGCCATGGGCTTTCTCTGTGCCTTTATCTGGAAGTGCAACCCTCCTGCAGGTCTGTTTTATTTGGAAACCAAGCATGTTCCCAGCTGGGAGAAAGTCTGTCAGTTCTTACCTGCATTTTTTACCCTAGAACTCAGTCCAGCAAACACTCTTCACTCTCTGGTTGCCGTTACTTTGCGGAGTATTTGCTGCAGCCTGTTAGGAAAAACTTCAGAAGCTCTGATTAGAATGGCAGAGATGAGGTTTTCATTCAATCAGCTTTTGAAATACTTGATCAAGTAGCTAATGCCTTGTTCCTTGAAAGAGTCTCAGTGTTGGCTTAGCACAAATATTTACTGACACCTCTGTCACTGAACTGTTAGTATTGCCTTGCCTTGCTTACAAACTTGGTTATGTTCTAGCTTCTTTCTAAAGTTTAAGTTGGGATAGTTGGTTTCTTTGGAGCAAGCTGCATTGAAGAGTGAGGGATGTTCCTCTCTATTATTTTTAGAGAACAGTGTCACTTCATCAGGGTATAAAACCCACTCCTCTTGAGTGTCTTACTGAAAAAACAAACAAAAAGACAAAGCAAAACCATAAAACCCAACAATATCTGTAGACCTCCCATAGTCAATCTCCACTGATAAATCCTTGGTGATTTAAATATCATGAGGATTGAGTTGCTTACTGGTTTGAGATGCAGAGCTTTTTCTTACGGGGCAGATGAACACAGTGGACACAATGGAGCTCATTGAATTCCATATGGAGAATGTATTTTAAAGTCTCACTTTCAGTAACTTGAACTTGTTCACCTCAAACATGTTTGGCTCATCTGTGGTGAGTACACCTCCGAGTGGTGCTCCGTTAGTTTTGTGACTTGTTTTGATGCCTTCCCAATGCCTGTCCTGAGCTGCTGCTGACCCAGCCCCACCTTTGCAGCTCTTACAGGAATTGTGCACAGTTTTTAACGTGGACCTGCCGTGCCGTGTGAAGTCTTCCCAGCTGGGGATCATTAGCAATAAACAGACGCACACCAGCGCCATTGTGAAGCCGCAGTCCAGCTCCTGCTCCTACATCTGCCAGCACTGCCTTGTCCACCTGGGAGATATTGGTGAGTTCAGAAGGAGAGGGCTGGGGCGTGGAGTTCTGTCTGTGTTCAGCTTCTAGAGATCTGCATGTGCCATGGCAGCTGCTGGAGCAAGTGTGCTCCACTTGAGTAGCTAGTTGCTTATTGTGCCTGTGGTGGTTGCTGCAGGGGAAAAGATCTGGAAAGAAACTGTTCAGACTTATCTGGTGTGTGTTACACATTAACACACGGAGACAGTTAATCACTGGCTTTCTAGTGATCTGCTAGAGTCTGTCTCCTAGCATTCTAATCATGTTCTAGCTGGTAGGCACAGGGAAGTGCTGAAACTGGTGACTATTACAAAAGCTTGTTGCAACACGCTGGCACACTTCTCTGTTCCAGAACACTAACATCTTTATGTACAAGGGCACCAGTTAGAAATCTAACCTTTCATAAATGGGGTTTCTTTTTTACATTAAGTTCAACAGGTTTATTTCTTTCTTCATTTAAGTAAAATTTTGTGTTGTAGAAAGTTCTCTTTTCACAGGAATCTGCAGTTGCTTTCCGAACAACCTAAAAATAGATCTAGTTGGTGATTGTACAAAGAGGGATGAAAATTATTTTTAGCTCTCTGTGTGTGGTGTTCTTGGCACTGTTGTCCATAAGACAGTCATAGGTCTGAGGCAAAACAGCCACATCAGAATTGAATGTGTCGAATCTTGGTGCTGTTTGGTGTAATTGCACATTCTTCTGATGCTTATTTCTGAAATGCTAGTGAAATGCTCTTCAGGTAAGTTGCATTTTATGAAAGTAACTGCAGGGAAGTGGATTTTTGTGCCTCAACTTGGGTTTTTTTGCTGTTTTCTTAGCTCGCTATAGGAATCAGACCAGCCAGGCAGAGTCTTACTATAGACATGCAGCTCAGCTTGTCCCTTCTAATGGTGAGTCTGGGAAACCTTTTTGGTTCATAATTCCAAGGGAAGATTTGGGGTATTGTTTTCTTCTGTGGCAATTGAAAACCTGGGCTTTTATATAAATGTCTCTCCCCAAATTCTCCACACAGCCATACAATAAAGCTTCATGCATCAGTAAATCATTCAGAGGATGGTTATTTGCATGATCTGTGTCACTTCCTTTTTGTGTAGATTTGGAAACAAGGAAGGTAATACACAGCTTTACCCCAAGGCTTCACTACTGCTATACTCTGTTACATTCATACATTATAAAGTACAATTAATGAAAATTTGCTTTACACCAGCATTATTTTTTTTCTTTTATTGTTTATTCCCATGCCAGTTTATAAAGTTTAGTAGCTAAAATTGGATTTTTTAAGTTGCTGATGGGAGTTAATGAATTCTTTAGTTCAGGGATCTAGCTTTTTAGCTATTGTTTCCTAGTGAGGATAAGTCACTTTTGAGCTGGGCTACTGAGATCAGTAATTCCGTTTTTTAACCAGTTGCATTCTAACTGAACCAAACAAAAACTCAACTCCCTGAAACAAACAAGCAAACAAAATCATACAGAGATGCCCATACCCAATCCTTCTCCATCCAAAGTAAAAAAAACAAGCAACAAAACACAAACAAACAAAAAACCACAACCAAACAAAAACAAAAAGACCAAAACCCCCAAAACAAAACCAAACAAACCAAAACCAAAAAACACCCCCCAAGCAAACAAAACAATTAAAAAAAAACTAACTAACCAAAAAAAACCCCAAAAAAACCAACAAACCCAACCAAACAGCTGATGGACCACAAATTTAGAAGCTTAGCAGCTTTTTCACTGAAGTGGTACAGATCCAAGGCTGGGGTGAAAGGGTGAGCAGAGAATCTGAGCCTTGTCTGTTGAAGAACTGAGGACTTTATGCTGCCTTTCCAAGTGACCACACGTACTCTGAAATCCAGCATGTTTTCCCCCCCAGGACAACTTGTTGGACAACTTGTCTTTTTCTCCCTTAGGTCAGCCTTATAATCAGTTGGCTATCCTAGCTTCCTCCAAAGGAGACCACTTGACCACAATTTTCTACTACTGCAGAAGCATTGCTGTGAAGTTTCCTTTCCCAGCTGCCTCCACTAACCTACAAAAAGCACTTTCTAAAGCACTGGAAAGGTGAGATTAAGAGTAAATTATTGCCACTCAGATAAGCTAGAAAATATTTCTTCTAAAAGTACCTGCCTTGCTAGAAGTTATTCATATTTGGAAGTGGAAACAGAAATCTCTCAACCCTTTTCTAGTCAGACCATCCTCACAGGTGTATGGAACAAAGAATAGTTTATGATGCTCTTGACTGTGATTAGTGAATGCAGGAAATAAGCACATTGTGCTGACACAATAGCTTTGCATGAACTTTCCTCCCTCATTTTGGAGTAGTTTTGTAGTGTTATGTGCAGCTGTGTGTAATTCCAAAGACTGAATCAGGTATTTCTGTTCTAAATGCAGTCGTGATGAGGTGAAGACTCGATGGAGCGTGTCTGACTTCATCAAGGCATTTATTAAATTTCATGGCCATGTGTACCTGAGTAAGAGCTTGGAGAAGCTGAGCCCTCTTCGAGAAAAGCTGGAAGAACAGTTCAAGGTTAGTTCTAACAACATATTAATTAGTATATTGAGGAGAATATTTTTAACAGCTGAGTTCTGAAATTACAGTCCAGGAATTGTTCTTTCATATGGTGAAATACAGGAAGCTCAAGTAGCCAGTTAGGGAAGGATTGCATTGCAGACTAACATTGGATAGTTTTGGTAACTTCTGCCAAGATTAGGGATTTTTCCCATTTAACACATGGTCCATGGTTGATTCTCTGCTCTTTAACCTGGATGATTCTTGGATACCTGTGAAAGGGACTTGATTCATCTGCGAAGTCTTGGCTTGGTGGTCTGAGGAGTTTTGAGAGCTTCATTTTTTGGATGGCTTTCATTCACTCCCAGTGGTTATTAAGGCTGCTTTTAATCTGCTTCAGAAAACTTGCCTCTTCTGTTAACAGTTTGCCCTTGAAAAGTGTCCCATACGACCTTACTTTGTGCAGACTAGAACTCTGCAGAACACGTTTTCCATGGAAAATCCAGGAGTCCATTGATTACATACTCAGGTCATTATGTTGGACAATACAGCAAAGATCAAAACAAAAAAAAAATTAAAAGTAAGGTATTTTTATGCAAAGTAGTACAGTTTCAGAGAGGACATAATGTTAACTGGTAAATGCCTTTTGGAAATTGCTCTGCTTCAGCTTCCTAATTTGTGGAAAAGAAACAAGGCAGGATGGATATGGTCAGCTGAGCAGTGGGTGCTTTTCAAGGGGAAAAGGAAAGGGGAATGTGGTCTGAACAATATAAAAAATCATAAATGTTCTTTACAGTGTCCTTTCACACTTTTTTGTCTTAAATTGTGCTGCTACAGCTAGGTTAACACTGTCTTTAAAATAAATTTAAAAAGCCACAGAACTTGCTGTGAATTAGCTTTCAATGTGGGCTGTTCCAACACTGGCAGTTTATATGTTGTTTCAAAATGAAATAATCGTATCTGTCTTTCCCTGTGTGATGCTGGCTGTTGAACAAGTACTGCTTTTTCCACAGTGCTTGTAATCAATAATTATGAGCATTGCTCAGGCGTGTGGAACAGTCTTAATTTTCTGGACTGATCCAGAGTGTTAAAACAGCTAATTGAGCCCTGCTTTGTTGCTTAGATATTTTTTTTGTTTATATTGTGCAACATAAGGCCTAATTTGTCAGAGAGTGACTCTTCTGGCTTCAGCAAGTTGAATGCGGATATGAAGTTGGCTGTGTGGTAGTGAATCACTTTAACTTTGTGGCTCATTTTAACTCTGAGGAGAGCAGTTGCAGGGGTGGAAGCATTCAGTCAGGCCCTGGGTGCTGCTGCTGGCAGCTCTGCCAGTCTCAGTTGTCAGCTGTACAGTGCTTCATGCCCTGAATGAGGGTCAAGTGTGAACATGGAGCTTAGACATTTTCCTGTTTTTACACTCGTTAATCCACCTGATTCCCTGATTGTTGTGTCTGAATATGCATTGGCTAAGATTTAGACTAGCTCTGTTTTTCCCCCAAAAAAGCCTTGAAGTCTCTTGCTCCTGAGAAAGGTGTCTTTTCTAGCATTGTTACTGAAAGGTATTTGTAAATAGCTCTCACTAATTTAGTCTGCCAAGGCATTCTGTGACCCATGAAGTCAGGTGTGGAATTAGTCTTTAATGCATAACCAAGCAGTAGTTAAATTTTCCTAGGGTGTTTTTTTTTAAATGTCACCTTCTCCATGCTGGTTCTTTGCAAAGCAGACAAACCCAGTGGATCTATGGCTTTTTGCAGTGCTGTCAGTGCACATTCAAAGTTGCACTTGCTCTGGAAGAGAACCACATGCAAAGGGGATGTTGATTTGTTTTATGTCTGAGCTGGTGCACAATGAAAATCCTTGTGTTTAACAGTGGGGTCCTCCTGAGAAGCCCAGTGCTGTGCTGGGAGGGATGTCCTGAAAATAAAATCCAGAATGAATGTTGCCTAAGGGCCAGAAGCATTAGTCAAGCAATGAAGGAGCAGCTACCAATCCTTTCAAGCTTTGCCATCTAAAATTACATACACCCTGTGTCTTTGTTGCAGAGGTTGTTGTTCCAGAAGGCCTTCAACTCTCAGCAGTTAGTCCATATTACTGTGATCAACCTGTTCCAACTGCACCACCTACGAGACTTCAGCAATGAAACAGAGCAACACAGCTACAGCCAGGATGAGCAGCTCTGCTGGACACAGCTCCTGGCTCTCTTCAGTAAGTGTGGGAGCTAATTGATTTTTGTAGTTCTCTTGATTTTAATGTGGAATCCATTAGTAATTTCCTGTCATGATCTAGTTTAATGGCTCTGCAAGGTAAGTGCTGAGAATAGACATTAAGGAGAAAGTTGTGAGAGATGATGGTCACACAGGATAATTTGTCAGCAGTGCTGACTAACACTGGTTTTCTGTGTCTGGCCTTACTCTGTTTGAAGCTTTACAGAACTCTGCATCATTTTCCTGCTTCTGAAAGAACATTTTAACTTGGGTGCAAAACTGGATCCAGCTTGGTGGTGAGTAGTACCCCTCTTGGGGGGCTGCTCCCCAGTTGGCTGCATACAGTTGGAGTTGCTTTGAATGGAACTGGTTGTGATTCAACAGGACTGAAGTGGAAGTTGAGTGAGCAGGACCTCAGCTACTTCTTTGCCTTTGGTAATATCAGCCAGGAGATAAGTGAGAGTGCAGAGCATTTTACACTCTAGCCACATAATGGTGATTTGCTTAACCTGACTGAGCCTGTTGTCAGCTTGGCCTTGTTTGTCAACACTTAAATTTCTGAATAGCTGGATTTCTCCAAATTCCAGCCTGGAGTTGATTCTGAAGGCACTGTGGTTACTCTTTCTCAGCTTCTGTGCCCTAAGGGGTCTGGGCTGGGTGCCTGCCTGCAGAGCTCCAGTACATTTGTGTGCCTGCTGGTTGAAGTGAATAAAGTGCAGGTAGGTAGTTGAGTTGATAATTTCTAATAAATAGGTGAGTGAATATTTTTGCACTGGGCTTTGTCTCACCTGATTTTTTTAACTTGCCAGAATGACTTGCCATGACAGTTGAAGTGATATAAACATCAAGATTCTGCTGCATACTAGAAAACTATTAAAAAGCCCTGTGTTGTGATCTCTTGGTGGATTGTTTAAGATGAGGTAGCTGGGCTGCCTTGTTCTAAAGGGCTAGCTCTTAGAATGTGGGTTTATGGGCTGAACATGTTTGATTAGGTTATTTGATCAACTTTCAAGTGTCATTCCCACATCATGGAGTTTTTTTCTTTTGCTTTTTCCCCTTACTCTGTTTCTAGTGTCATTTCTTGGAGTTCTGTGCAAGTGTCCTTTACAAAATGACTACCAGGAGGACTCTGGGGCTGCATATCCTCTTCCAGCTGTGAAGGTTTCCATGGACTGGCTGAAACTTAGGCCCAGTGTTTTCCAGGAGGCAGTGGTTGATGAAAGACGGTAGTGAGTGTTAATCTTTCTCTTGTTACGTTTTGTTGCATGAAAGTCCTAATTACTGTTGATCCACAAATTAGTCCTGGCAAAAGTGATCATACAACTCATCATTACAGATACCAAAATGATAGAAAGTGTATGTGCTAAAAAGTTCATAAAGCAGAACATGAGACTTGTTGGTTACATGAGCAAATTGACTCTTTTAGTTGTCTTTAGGTTTGCTGTAAGTTTTTTACAATTGGGGGATCTATTTTATAATGTCCAGTTTGAGCATAACTACTGAATGTTCCTGTAGTCTTACCTAGTATAATGGTTTCCCAGATTACTGGGGGAAGTGGCAGGAGAATACTTGCCTTAATTTCATGCACTAAGCCAACACTTGGGCAGTGCTGGAATGTAGTCACCTAGGGATCAAATTCAGTTTAGTGGAGGGGCTCTTTAAATGTCGATGCAGGCATAACCGTTCTGGACTGTTGCTCTGATTTTTCACTTTTGCCAATAATCTCATAACTTAAGACTTAAATTGCTCAAAATTCACAAATTTTTTAATAGTCTGTTAACTTTTCATCAGTTACTGTGATTCAATAAAGTGTTTCTGTAAGGTGATTTCTGAGGATTCAGAGTGGCTGTTACTGATGCAGCTGGATGAATATTGTTCCTAAGATGGGCACTCCAGGGAAAGCAATGTGATGCATGGGGAGTAGGATGTCTGTAACTTTGGTTTGTTAAATAAGAAGCAGAAAACACCGTGGAGTTTTGGGAGCTTAAACCACAGAATTCCTAAAGGCAAGATTAAGGAAAAGAGTTCAGATATAGTTTTGAGATGGTGATAACTATTGCCATTCGTACATCCTGAAGGAAGACTTCTGCCTGTATTTCAACAGGCAAGATACCTACTTGATACCAAGTAGTCCAGAGAGGACATGCAGGTAGTAATTCCTGGAGTAAATGGCTTTAAGCTGAAAGAGCAAAGATTTAGATTGGTTAGAAAGAAATCCTTCCCTGTGAGGGCAGTGGGGCCCTGGCCCAGCTTGCCCAGAGAGACTGTCACTGGCCCATCCCTAGAAGTGTCCAAAGCCAAGCTGGACAGGGCTTGGAGCAGCCTTGGGGTATTGGAAGCTGTCCCTGCCCATGGCACAGGGTGGGAGATCCCTGCCAGCCCAAAAACATTCTGGGATTCTTTGAAGGAACCCATGTTTTGGACAACATATTATTGACTTTACTTGCCTCATTGAAGACCTCTGGGGTGTTTTTTCCTTCTTTTGTTCCTTGTCAGTCATGGGAAGGAGCTGTTGCTCAGTGTAGTGTAGAGAATAATCACGAAGATCATGCTGTCTGTGCCCACAGCCATGCTGGAAAGCAGCTGAGGGTGTACAGTGCTGTTGGGGGCACAGTGCATGGACCACATGGGCTGAAAGCCTTGCTGAGGAGGACACATTCATCTCTCCTACACCAAGCACAGTGGCCATTCTGAAATAGTTTTCTATTGTTTCTGTGGTGCTCATCAGTAAAACAAGGATTTTTCAACTTCTGGGTGGGAGCTTTTAGTAAACAGGAGCAAGCAGCCTGGTGGTAGCAGTTAAATGTTAACCACCTATGCAATGATCAGTGTGATTTTAAAATTGTTTGCTCCAGGGCCTTTGGGAAGAATTTCCAGTCATTGCTTGTTACTGATATTGTGAGGGCAGGGCAGGGGACTGCACGTTCACCTCTGGTTTAATGATCTTTCTCAGTGCAACCCTTACTTAAAGTCTCTTCCCTTGGAGGTAAATGCTCCAGCACTACAGTACAGTGTTGTTGTTCATGGAGCAGAAGTATTTCTGCACAGCTGTGTCTTGATAAATTCTTTTGCTGCCTGAACTGATTCATTGATTGTGCCTTGAGAGCCATCAGCTTTGGCCTGGAAAGCAGGAATTGCAGACAGGTGCTCACAGCACTTGCTCACGTTCTAGGTTTATCTGGTTAAATTCACAACAGACTCTCTGGCCTGCTGGACAATGAACACTGTGCTGTGAGAGCCTGGCTTCCTTGGGAACTTTAGGCTGGCTTTTTAGTAATAGTAATTCTTTCAAGAAAGTGGTATTTTCACTGACACTTTGCAAAAAACTTTTCTTGGGAATCAGAGGATTAATGTAAACTGTGATGGTAACAGCATTTAGTGTTTCTTTGGTAAGACAAATGCATCCCATGTTTTGCAGTTTTCACTTAGGGTGGTTGTCCTGTTTTCTAATTTTTAGCATATGGCCCTGGCTGATCTCTCTTCTAAATAGTTTCCAGCCTCATGAAGAAGATCTATCCAGTAATAATGGTAAGGACACTTGTAGTCTGTGCTGTAAAGAACTGGGGAAAACAATGTTTTTCTTGCTGATGTGGGGAATTACAGTTGAAGAGCAAATAAGGAAGCCAAGTTGTCTTCTTGTATTAACTCATGTGAATACTTTGCAAAAGTATTTTCTTGTTCTGCTGCTCTGCTTTATCATTCTTGAATTCCTCAGATTGTGGGGTGGACCAGTTAATAGAAGGCTTTAGTATGTATAGAGACTGTGCTGAGGTATCTTCTGTGATCAGCATGCTCAATGCTTTCATGTTTTCCTTATCCTGTTTACTGTCTGTTTGTCAGCAACTCCCCTTCCAGAAGAATTTGAGTTGCAAGGATTCCTGGCTCTGAGGCCTTCATTCAGGTGGGTGACAGCTAAAGGATCCTACATCCTTGCTGATGTCATGACTTCTACAGACATTGGCCTGTTCCTTACAGTATCTTGTTTATGTATGTTTATATTGATATTGATTGATCTCGATATTGGTCTCTTCAAAACAACTGCAATGGACTGCGTAGCCCTAAGAAATTCTGGAAGTTGTAATACTGCTCATGACCCTGCTGAACCTCTTTAATGTACATGCACCTTACCAGACAAGAATTACATATGTTAATCAGACATCTCTTAACAGCCATGTTTTGAATAATATTTGGTGAAAGTTCACAGCTTTTAATAGAGCAATGTTATATTTCTAGAAAAATAGGCTATTGCAGAGGGTAATTGTGTAATTAATCTCCCCTCATCTGTGTCAATACTAGGAACTTGGATTTTTCCAAAGGCCACCAGGCAATTACAGGGGATAAAGAAGGGCAGCAACGTCGGATACGGCAGCAGCGCCTGATCTTCACAGGCAAATGGATTGCTGATAACCAGCCAAGGTAATTGCAAATACTTTGTGTTTCCCATGCTACTGGAAGCTGAGGTGACACAGGTGCCAGTGTGGAATGTTATTTTTCTCTCTGCTCAACACAGCAATTAGCTGTAATGTGAGCACAAGGTGCTGACAGCACTAATATGTTCTGTTGGTCAGCATGTTATTCCTTCACAGACTGGTTATGATAAGTAATGTAGTTTATGTCCTTGCTTTTTAATTCCTTCCTGTCTTTTTTCAGGTTGATTCAGTGTGAAAATGAGGTAGGAAAGCTCTTGTTTGTGACAGAAATCCCGGAGCTCTTACTGGAGGACCCTAGTGAAGCCAAAGAGAGTCTCACCTTGCAGGAGACATCCATGGCAGAGCCACTGTGTGCTGATGGGAGCCCTGGACTCAAATCAGTGCTGTCCTCTGGCAGAAGCCTGAGCAACAGCTGTGATGCAGGAGAAAAACCAATGGTCACCTTCAAAGAGAACATCAAGCCCCGGGAGATGAACAGAGAGCAAGGGCGCGTCTACCCCCCGAAGGACATAGCGAGGGAGAGACGGGACTTTAGCAAAGGAATTGTAGCAAGTAAGAATGATGGGAAGAAGGATAACAATAAGAGAAAGAATGAGACCAAGAAATGCGGCTTGGATAAGATGCAGGAAGCAGGAAAGCAGAATGTGGCAGTTCAGGTAAGCCTTTAGCTCAGAGGGATACTGTGCTGGAGACAGTGCTATGTTGTGTCAGGGCAGTCTCTGCTTGTGTAGACTATGGTAGAGCTGAGGGCTTGCTGTGGGCCCTACAGCTGCAGCTAATGCTCAATAATATAAAATATTTCTACCTCAAAGACCAGGTGATGATGATCTTGGGATCTCTTTGCTTTTCCTTGATGCTGTCTCAAAGAGAGAGATGGGGGAAAAAGAGTGCAATGAGAGGTGCTATAAATGTCTTCAAAAACAGATTTCTACCCATTCCACCAATTGTTTAGGCCACCAAGGCAGTTCACATGGCCAGGTCATAGCCATGTTCTTGCCATTCTGGGGTCTGTTGTGAAGGAACTGGGTACTCTGCATTTTCACTTCAGTTGACTGATGCACATTCAACAAACTGAAATGTGACAAAAGCATCAAATTGTATATATGTGGAGTAAGATCCTCTGTAGTGTGGGTGCAATGAGATGTTGCTCTGTTGAAGTAAGGAATGCCACTGTGCTCTTGAATCATCAGTCTGTGCTCAAAATGGTTTGTTTTCACATCAGCTGCCCTTTTAGCAGTTATATTTTTTAGGGGCATGCATTTTATCTATTTCTTCGAGCATTACATATGAAATATATCAAGTAAACAGTGAATTTTCTGGTCTGCCTTCCACTGAGTCATAGTAAATGAGGGTAAGAGTGTGTCAGGGCTGATCTGATCTGTACCTGGACAATTTGGCTTTATCTCAGTCATTCCCTGATGATGACTGGAACCATTCAATGATAGTGATGGAGATTTATTATTTCCCTAGAGAAACTGTTAGTTCTTCACTGTTCTTGCAAGTGGAAATCACTTCCTAATGCACTTTATGTCCCTTGTCTCTGTGTAAGCCCATTACTGCTGCCCAGGACAGGTCTGCAGAATAACTCTTTCTCTGTGCAGCTGCTCCAAAGGCCTGTGCAATTGAGGTCTTCTCCCCAGACTAGACAAACCATCTCTCAGTTTTTCCAGCTTGTGTTGTTTAGGAGCCTTGGATTATTCTCCCTGTTTTCCTCCTGATGATTTGCCCTTAAACATCATGGTTATGAAATGGAAATGTCTGAACTGGCAGCATTATTCAGTTGGTTTTGCAGGGGAGCCATACCTTGGGGTACAAGTGGTTTCTATAAAGGCTACAGAAACCAGGGGGCAATTGTTTGTGAGTTGTGGAACACGATTCTCATATCTGAAAACCAATGTAGGTGAATTAGAATAACAAGTTTCTTGTTTATTTCTCAAATGCATCTGGAATGTCATCGTGGGTCTGAGTATAACTCCCAGTTTTATTTTTGTGCCCCTGTCTTGCAAAATAAGGACTTCAGGTGGATAAAACCCTACCAGATCTGAGGACTTTATGTAGCTTTCTGGATAGGGATGACAGGTTATTTATCAGAAATTTGCTTGATTTAGTCTTAAGATACAACAAACCCAGCTGTAGGGGAATCTGCTCTGATGTTGTTTGTTATTGTTTGTCTCTTCTTGAATAGAAATTAATGTTGGTTTTTAACTCCATCAGCTGTATTTAGGGCAACAAGTCCACTGAAATACCTTTTGTTTTGTGTAATTTGGTGGACTTGCTTATCCAGACCTTCTCCACAATAGAGGGACGGCTTGCTTGCCCCTACACTGAGAAACCAGTATAGGTTTCATTCCAGTTGGTGGACTGTTTGTGTTCTGCTTTGGCACTCCTGGCAATTTCATGCTTTATTTCCTACATAGTTCATTGCCTTCAAAAGCTTCAATGCTGCAGTTCCTACTTGGCAAAAATGTGAAGAATGTGGTACAGAAGTGATCAATCCTGCTTTGCAGATACATGGGAAACTTGCATGCTCAGGCAGGATGTGATGTGGGTTGAATATCTGCTCTCTAGGGAAGATAATGTTAGGAGCCAAGGAAGTTCAGTGCAGACTATCCCAAAGCATAGCATACTCTTAAGAGGTCCCTGTGATAAAATGGTGCCTCTCTCAAGCACTGTGTAGAAACACTTAGGGCTATTGTGGGGGTAAATATTTGGTAGCATTGACACTTCTGAGATGATATCAAAGAGAAGCAAGGAAGGAATTGAAATTCATCTTGATTAATCAATCTTAGTGATTTAGGTTTTTTATAAAGCTAACTTTAAGTCATGCAAGGGGCTTTTTGGAAGCCATCCTCTGGAAATGTGTTGTAGCATACTTGAGTTGTTAATGGATAGAGCTCAAGTTTTAAAATGCCATGGCAGGAAGAGCGTCTTTGAATTCTCCAGCATTTCTCTAAAAGAATGCATAGTGCTTGAAATGGGTTAGAAAAATATTCAGCTTATTGTGGAGGGAAAAGGGACAACACAAATTAAATATGCTGAATATGGTGAAGGGTGAAGAGATGTGGCATGAGCAAGGGCCTGCATTGTTTGTGGTGTTTAGCATCAGCCAGAACCTTGAGGTGGAGTTGCCTCCAGACTTTTTCTATTGGAAAATGAAAAATCCACCCAAGCCTCCCAATTTTACAAATGCACAAAGAACCCTACACTCCCATAATTTCTAAATGGGGAAATTCAATTTGGAAAAGAACTTAAGAAAGGATTTGAATGCATCTATCCCTTTATTTCTGTAATTTGGCAGAAAACAACTGTCCTGTATCTCCTTTCAGCAGCACTAACTCAGCAGCACTGAACATCTCAATAAACCCCACACAGTTATGGTGTGGGGGTTATTGTTATTGTTTGGTTTGGATTTTTTTTTTAATTTGATCGCTGATACAACCCTTTCTTTCACTCACCTTTGAGGCTTGGTGTCAGGTCTGCTCCTGGGCCCTTTCTGTATTGCCCAGGTTCCTTGCTTGCTGTCTTTTTCCTGCCTGCTCCATCTTGCATTCCAGGCAGTTCTGCCGAGCTGAACAGAAAGGGAAAGTAGTCTTCCCCTCTGTCTTCCTCCCCAGGAAGACCCAGACCGCGGGAGACTCAGAATAAGGTAAACATTACATTACATTCTTCTCTCTGCCTTTAACTGGTGCAGCTCTTTTAACAGAACACCCCGCAGTTACACAGTAAACTGAATGAGGTGAAGCACTTCTGCTGTTTGTCTTGTATGCTTGGGTCAAAAGAATTCCATAGTGTGGAGGAGTCTGTGCATATACATCATCGTATGGATTAGGCTGAGAGAACTCCCCAGGAAGAATTGTGGCAGTGTTTGTTTTTTAAGGTGCTGCAGGTAAGTAGCATGACTTAGGTTGTTGAAGCAGTGCCCTAGGAGAAGCATGGTAGCATCTGCACTTTCTGTTTTTAAACACTGCAGGTGAGCAGCGTGGTAAGTTCCATGGATGGTGTGAGATACTATGTCTGCTTCTCACTCTCATGCTAGAGAAGGAGCCCCTTGCATCTTCTGAGTAAATATCCTTGAGTGTTTTTGTGAGGTGAGAAGTGCCTGAGGACATGCAGGGTAATCTGCCTGAGGTCAGTGAGGAGGGCTCTGTGTTCCAAACCTCTCTCAGTCACTTAGGGAAAAGAAAACAATCGCTCAATCTGAGAGTTTAATTTTTGGCTTGAGACATGATATGGTTAATGTGGAAATTTAGGAAAAGTGATTTAATGTCTTCATACTTTCTTTTGCATCAGGTGAAATCGCAGACAGAGATGAGGAAGACTCCGGTATCTGAAGCCAGGAAAACACCTGTGACTCAGACTCCAAGTCAGGCCAGCAGTTCCCAGTTCATCCCTATTCATCACCCAGGAGCCTTCCCTCCCCTTCCTAGCCGGCCAGGTAGTTTGCACCATTCTTTTGAAGTGTCATTTATTGTTGACTGAAAGAAATCCTGTAATATTGGTTGGTACAGCCTCTGGAAGGCTGGGGCTCTGTTAATGAACATGGATTTTCCCCGTTGAACATCTTGTCAAGTAGCAAAAAGGGGCATAGCAGAACTGAAATGAGATAAATAAGATTCCTTATGCTTTGGAATTGAGGTTTGTCATGAAATCTGTCACATGCCCTCTGGTTTAGTGGGTGTGAGATCAAGGAACATCACGCTAGGCTCTTCCTGTAGTTAGTCTGAACACGACAAAGCCTTCTGCTAGCACTGCTTCTGAAGCATTCCCTGTGCTTCAGACTCCATTGCAAAAGAGCAATCACACTGCTTGCTTTAAAACTCACTTTCTTTTGTAGTGGTGCTCATGTTTGAAGCTGTAATTTGTGTGGTCTTAGTGCTGCTGTTGCTACATTGTGTGTCCCATTTTGCTGTGGAGTCTGCCTGTCATACCTAGCTATCCATGTTTGTTCATGGAACAACTGGAAGCTGTATCTTCCCTGCACCTGTTACATGGAGCTCCTCAATATAAGACAGATGGGCATGCTCCCTGCCCCAAAGTCAGCATAAAATCTGGCCTGTGAGACATAGAATTAAAGCTTGCCTTCCAAACCTGGCTTTTCAGTGTGAACTGCTGGGAAGGAATTGATCTTACGGATATGAGGGTTTGTTTGGTTACCATCTGACCCTCTCTAAATTGATCCAGAGACTGGTGATCCTGTGAGAGGAGACAGTACACTTACTGTATCGATTGCTTCTCTTTGTTCCTGCAGAGGTTTAGGCCCTGAAAATATATTTATTTGAAGGGGAGGAAACTTTGAGGGTAAAGCATCAAAAACCCAAGAGCAATGAAGGAAAAAGCAGTGGGGGTCAGAAAAAGCTGGGAGATTGGGGGGCAGGGAACACAGCGATGTGGAAACATGACCCTCAGATAGTGCCATGGCTAACTGCTGTCAGTGCTTGGAATGTGGCAAGAAAACTCCAAAACAAACTTGGAATCCTTGTGTGTACATGCCAGGGTGAGGAAGGACATTGTAGTGCATGTGTGCAGATTAGTGCCTCCTTTCTTAAATGAGCAGCATAGGAAGAGGAACCCTCACTAAAAGTTTTCTGGAGGGAGTTGTACGCTCTGCCAAATTGTGATTAAAGGTGCATTTTTCATCTTTTCCAGGATTTCCTCCTCCAGCCTATGTTGTCCCCCCTCCTGTGGCTTTCTCCATGAGCACGGGGTACACCTTCCCGGGTGGTGTTTCTGTCCCAGGAACCTTCCTCCAGCCCACAGCTCACTCGCCTGCAGGAAACCAGGTGCAAGGTGGGAAACAATCCCACATTCCTTACAGCCAGCAACGGCCCTCTGGACCAGGGCCAATGACCCAGGGACCTCAGCAAACACCACCTCCTTCCCAGCAACCCCTCTCATCTTTACCAGCTCAGGCAACAGCACAGTCCGCAAGCCAGTTACAGGTCCAAGCTCTGGCCCAGCAGCAGCAACAGTCCCCCACGAAAGCTGTACAGGGCCTGGGGAAGAGCCCGCCACACCACTCCGGATTCCAGCAGGTAAACTTGGTCTGTGCTACGTGCTGGGCTTTGCTTAAAAATAAGTGACAACATTCAAGACTTACCTTCCCGGATTACCTTTCAAAATTGTCGTTAAAGAATTTTTTGATTGTGAACTTCTGGGCAAATTTGAAAATGAGCTGAAGTTTGGTGGGTGTGAACATATGATGCTGTAACTGAAAGGAAGGTATGTACTGGAATGGAATGTCTTTTCTGTCACCTTTTCTGCTGTGTGTTTGATATAGAGAAGGTATGGAGGTGGTATGTCTGTCTCAGGCCTTTCTAGTTTTCTTGTGTGAGTGATGAGGACTGAGTGTGAACCTCCACCTGCACTCTCCTTTTGGTTAACTGGTTGCAGTGTCAGTTCCCTTACAGCTCTTAGTTCCTTTGCTCACCTTGTGCTGGAGAAAGTCTCCCTTCTGGCAAATCTGGACCCGATGGTGAGACCCTGTTTGTGTTCTGGGCAGCAAAATGCTGGCTCAGTACCTTACTAAAAGTTTAGTTTGTAGGCTTTTGGGTTTAAAGCTACTGGATCGAGTAAGGATTATACTTGGCTGTTGGTTTAAAGTTTGACTAGAGAGCATTAGATGCCTATGGAAATTGCTTTTGATGAATAACACAGACATTCCACAAACATTCTGATTTGCTGTCATGCATGAGCCAGGCTGACAGCTTGGATGGAGTTAGGCATTCAGGTAACATGAATTGTTCCTCCCTGCTGGTGAAATCCTGTGTCTCTGCTCAGTATCCACAGACAGACTCGTCGAAGCAGCTCTGGAACCCCCCTCAAGTCCAAGGCTCCCTGGGGAAGATCATGTCTGTGAAGCAGCCCTATTACCTGCAGGCCCAGGACCCTCTCAAACTCTTTGAACAGTCATTACAGCCTCCTGTGATGCAACAGCAACCTCTGGAGAAAAAAATGAAGCCTTTCCCAATGGAGCCATATAACCAGAACCCCTCAGAAGTCAAGGTGCCAGAATATTACTGGGACTCTTCCTATGGCATGTCTGACAACAGGGTGATGACCCAGCAGTCGAACATGGACCGCAGGGGGAAGCGGCAGGGAGTCTTCCACTCTGAGCAGGATGCTGTCTCCAGGATGAGCTTTGAGGTAAGATCCATGCCACAAGTGGGGAAAACTAAGGCTCTGGTATTCCTGGCAACTCTTGGCATTTCCCTGTTTCAGGAATGCTCTGTGGTTCCAAGTAGGTCAGTGTGAACTTATTTAGAAGAGACGTGACCATCAGTACCTGGGGTTCCAGCACAAAGTAATGGATTCCCCATTTTTGTAAGCTGTGTATAGGATCAGTCTCTTGAAGATTTGGTTTCAAGTAGATTAAGTCTTGTTCAGTGTGGGTGTAACATCCATCTCTGCTCTGTGTCTGCCAGGTCAAGAAACATGGCAGCTGATAGTTTTGGGGAAGATTCTTGTGTGGCAACTGATGAAAACCATAAAAGCCACCCAAACAATTGCAGTTGAATTATTACACTTTAGGTGAACTCCTAACACTGCTATAGTGAATTGAATGGCTGAGGCTGCAATAAGGTTGAGCAATCAAGGATGGTAGCAGCAGTCTTGTCTTGGATTTTTTGTTTGTTTGTTCTTCCTGAAAATCCCATCACACTGAGAGAGCTAAATGGCTTCCTTAGCTCCCAGTTGCAGTAATGGAATACTTTGCTTCTGTTTATGTAATCGTGCTTCATGTTGCTGTTTATAAACCCAGCAATCTGTTATTTATTAACAGCCCTGGAGTCATTTGTGAGTGCTTTTGGTGATGTTTATAAGGAGGCCTAAACAGAGGCCTTTTAAACCTTTGGTTGGGTGTGCCTCTGTAAACGCGCTCAGGACATGACAGTCAGCTGATCTCACTTGGCTCATCCTTCTGAGAGAAAAGCCAGACAATGTACAGGAGTCTGCCCCTACCCTGATGTCAGGCTGTGGCTTTTAGATGGAGACAAGGTCAAAACCTTGTCCTCCTTCCTAAAAGGGAAACCTTGCCAAGGTGCCAGCACACTGTGCTACAGAGAGAAGCTATGTCTGTCATGCTTGTGCTTTAAGCATCCCTCAGAAAAGTAAAGATGTCCAGTCTGACCAGCACTGAGCAGATTTTACTGGCCCTGGGGGCTGGTCAGCTGTGTGTTGGCATAGAAGCTATTACCATGGGGAATAAGTCTCATGGGATTTAAACTCCACAAGCAGAGAAAAGAACATGCAAACATAATTCTACTTGAAACCTGAATTACTCACAGGTCAGCTGTAGAAGAGTGACTGTAAGATTTTGTTTGGTGTCCAGGTTCAGTATGTGGCATGGATGCAGGGGAAGCACAGCTCCGCTAACTGAAGCTCCCCGCTGTCACTTTGGGCGTGATCCTCTCCCCGTGCGCATTTGGCCGCATGGCTGGTGCTTGTTTCTGCTCACCGTTCTCTCAGTGTGTGCCTCAGCACCATTCTCACCTCACCCTCTGCATGTTGCCTTCTGCCTTCCTCTTGCTGTTCTCTCTCCTGCTCTGGCTGTTCTTTCTGCCTGCTGTTGTCTCACTGTGCTCATTTCTGTCACTAGGACCCCAAGAGCTCCCCTCTGCTTCCTCCGGACCTGTTAAAGAGTCTGGCTGCCTTGGAGGAGGAGGAAGAGCTGATTTTCTCTAATCCTCCTGATCTTTACCCAGCTCTGCTGGGGCCTCTCGCCTCTCTTCCTGGACGAAGCCTCTTTGTATGTATTTGATGTAATACTGCTGCTTCTCACTCTTAACTGGCATCTCTTTCTTCTGTGAAATTATAAGAAATGTGAAATTCCTTTCTCTCCCCCATCCCTCCTGTCCACTTCCCTGCCTCACCTTTGAGCTAGTTTTCACAAGGGTGAAAACTACAGCTTTTGGGCTGAATCCAGGCCTGCTAATCTGTTCTGAAATCAGAATAATTGTGGGGTTTTGTAAGTACAGTCCACAGGAGAGGTGTTGATGCATCATGATACATCATTTAATGAAGTTGCTCTTCTGCAGTTGTATGTGTTTAGTAATAAAGGGCAGGGGGGTGCTGATGGGGCTGTGGGGAGTCATCAGGACAAGGGGGAGTGGCTTCAAACTGAGAGAATAGGTTTAGATGAGATACTAGAAAGAGATTATTCCCTGTGAGGCTGGGGAGAAGCTGTGGCTATGCCATCCCTGGAAGTGTCCGAGGCCAGGTTGGATGGGGCTTGGAGAAACCTGGGATAGTGGAAAGTGTCCCTGAGCAGTGGGATGGAATGAGATGAGTTTTAAGGTCCCTTCTAATCTAAGCCATTCTGCATTTCTGTGATATGATTCTGTAATTATAATCTGCATATAAAAATTTCATAGAGGCAGGGGGATGCTGCCCTAGTCAATACAGAAGAGATTGCAAAAAGAGAAAGATGACTTTGGAAGAAAATAGCAATTAACTGGATAAATACATAATAACTGTTACAGAAATACTGTCATTTTTCACAGAGGGTTTTTTTCCCTACATTCTTTGTATTAAAACCTTTCTAGTTCACTAGCTGGGGAGTCTCAGAGCTGTTGAATTTTTAAATTGTCTCTGAGAGTGCAGCATGCCTTTCTACTATGGCTACAAGCATATTCATTAAATCATATTCATTCAGATTAGTAGCTGTAACAAAGAATTATTTGTGACTACTCAGAATCTTGTAAGTATCTTCCTCAGTTATTTTACCTGCCATCCCAAGAATCCAGTCACAAAACAGACACTCATTTCTGTCTCATTAGATAACTTTGCCAAGAAACTAATAGCTGCTGCTTTAGCAGCTTCCTTTGAAGCTCCTACTGTTGTGTCTGCTGACAAATGGAAGGAAATCTTGGCTGTGCAAGCTGTGTGGATATACAGAGTGGGGATTTTGTCTGTCTTTTAAAACGTGCTTTCAAAGTTATGAGCTGTCACTTTGAAAATCTAACAAGCTAGGGACTGCTTGCCAAGGAAATGAGGCTGTTTGTCTTAAGTTTACAGGATGAAAGCAAAAATATTCCAGGTACTGTGATTGTGTTAAAGACAGAGATGCTAGTTCTGTTTTTTGTGGTTTGAATAATAAATTTAAAAACATCTGACATGGTGAGCTGGTGAGAGTGCAAGAGGGGGTTTATTTGTAACAACACTACAGCTTTTATTTTGGTTCACACACATTTTTACTTGTGGTTTTACTAATTCTGTGGCTTGGTGATCCAGATCCTAGATTTGGTGATATTCATTGTCTACCAGCCAAGCTTGGTAACTTTTCTTTGGTTTGTGTCAGTGATAACTTAGCTATTTCTTCTCTGAATAGGCTCATTTCAGAGACACTGTTTTTCACTCCTTAATCATAGTAACAACCAAAGAGAAAGACAAGAGCTATTATGCTGAAAATAACAACTGTGTGAGAGGAAGGTGGCATGATGATGGAAAAAAGGTCATGGTCTATAATATCTTTACATGGCAGTAAAAAGGCCAGAGGAGTTTTGGAACCTTTCTTTTAAACATTTGAGTAGTGTTTTTTTCCTTCCTCTCTACAACTAATTTATAATGGAAATGAGAGAGGGCTGAATGACACTTTGACTACTAAACCTAATTTAAAAAGCACTTAGCTGCTCTTGCTGTCTAAGAACGTCTCTACAACAAGAAATGCTCTCAGAACTGAAAAAAATATTCTGTCAATAGCCACATACAAGAGACTAATCTTATCTGAAGGAGTCCTGGTGTCACTGGGAGGGAACCTGTCTCACTTGTACAAGGTTTTCTCACTTGTACAAGGTGTTACACAACTATAAGGTATTTTTTGCAGGAGTCTCCCCTTTAGATGTATCAGAGTATTAGACTTTGCTTTTGAAAACCTGTTCTGGCAGTGGGATTTGTCTGAGGCTCTCAGCTGTCATGTTTGTTGATTTGTAGATTATTAATTACAGGTCGTAGGAAAACTACTGATTTTTTGCACTAGTTAGCTTGCCTCCCCTGTCCTCCAAGGTGTTGGAGCTAAAATGCAAGACCAGTTGTAAATGTGACCAAAACCACTTTGGCAGTTTCTGATTACACACTTGCCTCCTGGTCCCTACACCGAGCACTAACTGCACTTTTCCCCTTTTTGGTTTCTGAAGAAGTCCCTGCTGGAAAAACCGTCAGAATTGATGTGTCAGTCATCATCTTTCCTGTCCCTCAGTGGCTTTTCTCTAAATCAGGTGAGTGAGAGCCAGAGTCCAACACTTTTTGCTATTTCAGCCTATGGTTAATCCAGTGGAAAACCTGAAAGAAAAGAGATGTGTAATTTCACTCTGTATCAACCTTAATATTTGCCTTTTTTAGTTTTCTTCCCAAATTCATCATAGCTATATCTCTGCAGATGTACTCTTGAATCTTGCTGAGTTCATGGCCCCTTTGCTCTCAATGAAGTCCTGATACTGACTGAAAAGGTGCATCTCAGGGTGCTGTGGTGTGTAGGTTTTTAATTACAGAGAAATTAATTACCTTTTCTCTTCCAGAGAATTTAGCAGGGTCTTGATACAACTTTTCTGAGTACTGGGAATCTGAAGATTTTGTGAAGACTTTGTAGTCCAGCCAGGAGAAATCTGTTCTGATTCAGAATGTGATGGACTTAATGTTAAATAGTCAAAGAAGATGGGGCTGGAAAGTGAAAAAGGAATTAGGAAATATTTTGAACTGTAATTGTTTCCTTTGTAGAGTCTCAGTGTTTGAAATAAATCTAACACATAAGCTCTTACATTGTTTGTTTTTTTTCAGGAAAGATACCCGAACAACAGCATGTTCAATGAGGTATATGGAAAAAACATGAATACCAGCACAAAAACAGAAGTCACCCCTTCAGTTGCCCATCAGGAGACTTCACTCTATTCTCTCTTTGAAGGGACTCCGTGGTCTCCATCCCTTCCAGCCAGCTCAGGTAATCCTGGTACAGCATTTCTAGTCTAGTGATGTAAGAGGATTTGAGTTAATTCTAAACCAACTGCAAGTTATATATAACTGAAAATTAAAAAAAAAACAACCCAAACTTGCTTGACAAGGTCTCTGAAGGTTTCTGTTTTCTTTATATATCTTCAGAAATACAAGGGGATTCTGTAATTAATATAGTGTAAGAACCTGGATTTTAATTTAAGTAGTTGAGCAGGATAAATGTGGTAGGAGGTGATAAATCCTGAAATCCCTTTAACTCGGTTTCCTGACAGCCATTTGGGAGTAGTGCTTTAACTCAGATATCCATATATTTGTGTTGCTTTTTTTTTGGAAAAAGCAGGAGGAACTGGATTTCATAATGCTGATATTTGAAAAAGAAACTGTATGAGGGAGGAGTGGAGGAAAATACAGTAGTAGTGGGTTTTGTTGCATTTGTTTTTTTACTGTTAAGCAGTGCATAAAGCAAACCAGCTTCTTGGTTAGTAATTATCTTAAAGACACAAACCATAACTATTATGTCATAATTTTATTCTCACTAAAAATCCAGAGAAGTGTGAGAGAGGAATTAGTTGAATCTAAGAAATGAGTGGATTTTAAATAACATCTGCACTAGATGAGATGTTTGGTGGGACTTTTGCAACCAACCAGGAAAAGCCATTGTGAAATGGAGAGAGTTGCAAAGTGCTTTTATTCTAGCAGGATTTTTTGGCTCACATGGCTTCAACTCCCTCTCCCTTCACCTTTTCATTGGTTCTGTTCTGCCTGTGGACAGCTTGCTTCATGCTGCCTCTGCTTTTTTGCTCACTATTTGGTTCTGGTCTGAATTGTTTCAAGATTCACATAACTAAAACGTTCTCAGACTTGGGAGTTGAAGTCATAAACTTGCAAATTCCTCAAGGTCCTGTCTAATTTTTCGATTGGTTTGTCAAGCTTGGAGACAGTTATTCTTTTAGTTTGAGACAAATTCTTCAAGAGACATGGGGAAAACTGGCTTTGCCTAGCCAGCCCTCATGAGGTTTCCTGGGTTTTGTTTTTCTGGTAAGCATTAAACGCAGTCATTCTATTCTTGTAAAATTTTCACTCAGAATTTAGGAATTTGCATTACACTCGTGTAATGGAGGGAATAAAAACTGCTGACCTTCAGCATTGTAGCAAACTGGGTGATGGCAGAATTTGCAGCAGCACTAAGAAATTCATAAGCAGGAGGCTCCTGCTGTCTCTGCTGACATTTTTTCCTCTTCCCTTGTAATCCCTAGATCATTCAACACCAGCCAGCCAGTCTCCTCACTCCTCCAACCCCAGCAGCTTGCCAAGCTCCCCTCCAACCCATAACCACAATTCTGTTCCTTTCTCGAACTTTGGGCCCATTGGGACTCCAGACAACAGAGACCGGAGAGTCACAGACCGCTGGAAAACAGATAAGCCAGGCAAGTGCTGGGTTCCAGGTCAGCATGGAGCTGTCACACACCATCATCTGATGATGTTTGTTTTGCACTGGTTTTGCCATGTCACTTTGAACTTGTCTTTCTGCCATTTTAGCAATGGGAGGGTTTGGTCTGGACTATCTCCCAACAACGTCATCCTCTTCGGAGAGCAGCTGGCACCAGTCCAGTGCTCCAAGTGGTACCTGGGCAGTCCAAGGCCCTCCTGCCATGGAGGACTCCTCAGCTGTGCTTATGGAGAGCCTGAAGGTGGGTTTGGCTGGGGCTGTGCTCAGGGAAGGCTCTGCAGGCTGGACAATCAAGTGGTGGGCATTAGGCTGTTGGAAGTGTCAGAGTTCAGTGCCAGAAGCCCAAAGGTTTTCCTGCAGATTCACTTATACAGTCAGTGTGGGAGGTGTCACCAATGCCGGAAGATGTCCAGCTCTTGCCGGTTTTGAGATTGTGTGGAACAAGCCCAGGCTGGCAGAACTGAAAGAAATTCTAGCATTAGCTTTGACTAGTTTAAAATTAGTGATAGTTAAGGTGGGATGAATTTTTATGGTAATGAGGGTCCTGGAGGAGGATAAAGTTCTTCCAGGAGGCCTCTTTTTAGAAGGTCTTCTTTGAAGCCTGGCTAACTTCTGTGATAAGCCAGGTATGAGTGACAAAGAGGGAGAATACAGAACACGGTGTCTGCTTTCCCATGTGGCAGAGGGGCTGTGTAATGCAAGGAGGTACTAGTGTTGGCTGTTTGTTTTTAGTCCATCTGGTCCAGTTCCATGATGCACCCCGGCCCCTCGGCCCTGGAGCAGCTGTTGATGCAGCAGAAGCAGAAGCAGCAGCGCGGACAAGGCGCCATGAATCCGCCGCACTGAGACAGAGGAGACAACCCTTACAACGACGGCTCCATAAACCATGACATGTTGGGTCTGTGGGACTGGCACACACAGTCCTGTGCAGGTGGCAGCCCTCTCTTCTGTTCCTTGCTGTCAGGAGGGCGTAAGTGCTCCACCAACCCACTGAGTGTGCACAAAACATCTGCAGTGCAAGCAAACAACATCAGGAACTCTCCCATCCCCCGGGCCCTTCGGAGGGAGAGAGGAACTGCTGTTTGGCTCACTCAGTAACCCAATATCACCGCCTCTCACCTTCTCCATTGTGCATGTCCCCAGCCACATGGGAAGTAAAAGCTGAGAGTAAAGGGCAGATGGGAGAAGCCAATGAGAACTTCTCAATCCTTTTCTTCTCTTTGAGGAGATACAATAGGAATCCATTAATGATTGCTTCGCTGACTGAGAATGTAGTTGAAATTACTCCTAAACATCTTTATGACTATCTCAGTAGTAAGATCACACTGAATTCTCTACACAGATGTGCTTCATAGTCAGTGTGTAGCAATGAAAGCCCCAGTTGCTGCTCCGGTCACAGTGGGTGGTGACGAGGTGGGGCTCTGTATCCTGGACTAGCAAAGCAGTTTCATGAAAGAGAGTCTGGCACTTGGCACCGCTTCACCCAGAGGCTTTGGGTGGGTTAGAGACTCCAGCATGAAATGCCTTTCTCTCAGTAGGTGTTTGAGCTATAAGGGGTGACATGGGGCATCGCAGCACTCTGCTGAAAAGCAAGTTAAACTGCTATGGGGTTTTAAATTAATGTGTGATTCCTGTACATTTTACTGTAGCATAGTGGCTAGCCCCACAAAGGGCAGGCTAGTCTGTGCATTCACAGCCTGACTCATTTTAATAGGTAGATAGAAAGCTTTCAATGGGTTTATTTTTTTTTTTTTTGGTTTAGTTTTGTTTTTGTTTTGGTTTGGTTTTGTTTTTTTCTCTTTCCATCCTCCCATCTTTGCTGAACGCTCGTAGTTTCTTACCATGGCAGAAAATAATCAGGGGTCCAGCAGGGCTGGGTGAATCCGACAGCCAGCCCAGACAGCGTGGGGCATCCGCACAGCCGGTGAGGCACAGGTCAGCTCTGCAGAAACCTGTCCCAGCTGCAGCCCCAGGCTTTCAGTGCCAGAAACAAATCCAAGGCACCCATGGACACATGGAAACAGCACAGTGCTGTTCATAGATGAAAAGGTGCAGAAGGGAAAAGGAAAAAAACGTTTTATTTGCTATTTATTAGGGGGAAGGAAGACTGGAAGTTTTGTTAAAGAAAAGGACAGCGTTTTTGTTAGATTTCCCAGGGAAGTTACAGAAACAGACTCAATGTCCATTTGCTGTTCTTAGCAGTAGGGGTTTGTGTGATGATTCAGGATCTCTGGGCTAGAATTCAGCTGCAGAACAAAGCACATGCAGGAGCCGAAGTGACGCTGGAGTCTGGGCAGCCCCAGAGAACACAAAAAGGGAAGGCGGAGGAGACCCAATACCCTCAGGGGTACGAGAAGCTCCCTACGAGCTCCACCTTAACAACATCACTGTTCTGTGTTGCATTTCAAAGCTGTATTTCCTTTAACAAGTCCAAAAAGTGAAGTTCCCACCTGGTGGTAATCTAGGCCACCCTGTGTGTCCCCTCCAGCCCTTCCGGTGTGTGTCTGAGCTGTGCGCCCAGGCAGCTGTGACATTCCCGTGTTTGCACCGTCACTGACTCTTGCACCCCAGACGAGCTAACCAGGAGCACCATCTCACTCCCGGCCGTGCCAGGTCCACTTGTGCATGAGCACCCGGCCTCGGGAATGCATCTGACCCCGCCTGCCCTCCAGCACTGGAGGAGCAAGGGAAGGGGCCCCCAACAGAAACTGGTTTGTGTTGTAAGCTTTTTTTGTGTTTTCTGTCTGTCTGTGCAAGAACTGCAGCTGCCGAAATCAGCTTTGCCTTTAATTAAACCATGTTCTCTCCATCCAGGTCTGTGTGTAGCATTTATTTCCTGTGTGACTTGGCTTCAGGCCCTTAAAAATGCATTACTTCTCTGTAGAAGCCAAAAGAATGTTTGAAGACTTTTTTTTTTTTAATTTGAAAGAGACCTAAATAAATCACAGCGGTTCTGGCTTGGGCTTGGTACAGATAATTTGGTTGTGGTTTTGTGCTGCCTGTGTAGTGTGTTTTACATACTGAACTAAATATGTAGGATGGGAACTGCTTGCAAAACTTCTCCCTAGTCACAGACTCATCCTGGTACAGCATGTGCAGTGTGCAGATGGAGGGCACAGATCCTTCTGCCACTGACTTGCCTGCAGACCAGGGTGTTCACTGTTTCCATGCTTCCAGGTATGTCACAGGAAACTCCAGAGATGCTCTGGTTTTGAAATTACAGGTGTGTGTTGTCTCCAGAGTAAGTTCCTTTAAAAGTAAATGTGATATTTAGGTTAATGGGGCAGTGGGCTTTTCTGGACTTGTGTGGTAGAATCCAGAGTGGAGAAACCCCCTGCCTCATGAGCACCTTTGGAGTAAAGCTCTGGGATTCCAGGCTATGTCTTTCTAAGTTACTGTATCTTCTGACTGATCAGGAAGAACTTTGAAGCAGGCGTCCCAGCCCTGAAGAAAATGTGTTTGCTTTTATTAGTGAGATTTTTAAAGTCCCTATGAATTTGAATTGTGAGTTGGAGCAGGTTGAGGCTATGTGGTGTCTTCTAAGTTCTTGGGGTTGGCACTAATGCTTTAAGGAAGCAAATGCTTTCCTGGTCTATAGCTTCCTGAACTCACTTCCCCTTCAGGAAGCCCATTCAGGGCTGTAAATGCAGGTTGCTCCACCCTCTTGTGGGTGTTCCCAGATTCTGGCATGTCTGTATAAAAGCTTTTTTAAGGATGGGGGGGACATGACAAGTCTCTTGGCAAGCACAGGATTTAGGAATGAATGTATTCCTAACAGGAATTAGCAACTTCTTAACAAATTCCTGTTTAAGAGAACAGTGCAAAAGGTAAGAGAAAATATAAAGCTTTTAATACAAGTAGCAATAACCTTTAAAGTTCATTTTTAGATGCAGGGATTAATATGCAGACTATATAATGGCAACAACTGAATTCTTGATTTCTCTCCACAACTTCAAGCTCTTCTGAAATCACTTCTCTGGGTGTTCAGTGTTGGGCTGTTGAACGAATGCAGATGGGAAGATGCCAGTCCTCCCCTTGCATTTGCCTTCAAACCAGTCTTCATTCACTGGAAGGGAAAATTGACACAGTTCTTATGACCCTAGGAATGTACAGGAGCATAATGTGCTGCAGGCAGGCCTGAGATCACCGTTTCATGGTGCTTCTGCTGATAAAACTTGGAGCTGTGCTAGACCCAGCAGGGAGTGGAATGTGGAGGAAAGGGAGGAATGAGGAAGAGAGCCAAGTGGTAAGGTAAGAAGGAATATCAAATGAGGGTGGGAAATTGGATCAAAATACAGACCAGGGGGCTTGGAAACTGCGTTGAGTGGAAACAAAGTGAGTGTGGAGAGTGACGAAATTATCTGAGACCTTGGTCTGTCCTCTTCAGGATACATCTGAAGTGCTTTGTCAGCTGTTTCCATGTTCACATAAAAACCCTAAAACAAACCCCTAGAACTTCTGCTATCCTGGGTTAAGTAAAGCCTACCAGCTCTGGCAGTTTTGCTGTGGGGGAACCAAATGAGGTAAGAACCAGCTTTGTATTGGGAAATATTTAGCTCAGCAGTGAAGGGGAAGGTAGGATTTTGGGGTGGAGGGGGTCATCAGTATTGCGTGGTGCAAAATCTAACCTCTCAAAGGTTAGATGGGGAGTTGATTGTGTACTGCTGCCAAAACCTGCCAGCCACCACAAATTACTGACATAACTACAGACAGCAAAATATAAGGGGCTTTTGCCTTTAAAACTTACTAGTGATGTGTTGATTTCACTCAGAGGCTCAAGTGAGATGGGGAACATGCCCTGGGTATATAATTCCTCATTGATCTTCCTGAGATTTAGTCTGTGTTTAGGCCTCAATTCTCATAGAAACACTAAGGACTAATACTGACCAACCAATGGAAGATTGTACCCTTAACAAGAAAAGTAGATGAAAAGAAGGTCCAGGTGGAAGGAATGGGATTGAGAGCCTGCCCCCATTGTGGGGATGGCAGCTAAAACGAGGCCATCTTTCTCCTTGAAAGAATCCACTGTGATCAATAAGCTTAAACACAGCCCAGGTGTTACTCCTGTCATGATGTTTGGGAGGGGTGCAGTGGAAACGGGAGTGATGAAAACTTGTTGGAAGAAGTGTGTGTAACAGGGATGTGTGGATGGGAGTCCCAAGGCAGAGCTGGAGGGACTCTGCTGCTGCCACACCACCCTCCCTCTCACCAGAGATGGGGAGTCCCTCCCGTATCCTGTCCCAGGAGGAGCAAAATTACCTTTGGATAAAACAAGGATTGTGTCTCCTGCCTCAAACTCCAGGTCTTCAGGTTGGGTGGCTTCATAACTGTACTGAGCTACCACGTGGGTTGTTCCTGTCTCCCCTGGTGTTGCCTCCTGCGGTGACTCCTCTGGTTTGCTGTCCGGTACAAACCCCTCTCCCTAGGCCAGAAACAAGCTGGTGAGGACATGGCCACTTGGTTTCCCTTCTCTGTTCCAGGGCAAGAGAGATGAGCTCTGCTTCTCCTCTCCACTCACTCTTTGCTCTTCTGCCTTTCATGAGATCACTGGCTTCTTTCGAAAGCCACAAACCTGTGCTTGTGGCAAGGAAAACAAGGCAGGAGAGAAGGTATCTGCCCCCTGTAGCTGTCACTCACCTCTGTGCCATTGCACCAGACTGTCAAGCAGTTGTCCTTGCTCTGGCTCCAGGCCACCTCCACATTCTCTGCACTCACAGTCACCAGCTCCTGGCCCTCCACAGGCTTGTACCTGGTGTGCAAAGGATGGAAGTCAGGAGCCCTGGAACACAGCCCTGGCTCACTGGGGCTGGCAGTGCCTCACCTCAGCTCCGTGTGCTCAGGCTGCAGCTCCAGCTTCTTGCAAACCAGCTCCAGAAGCTCCCTGTATGAGAGGCCTCGATCGACTCTCAGGGCAACTGTGAATTTGTAATGCACCTTGAGGACATAGGGGCTGGAGACAGTTGGTTCAGCCTCCTGCAGGCAGGAAATGGGATGTCACCTTGTGTGGCTTGGCAAGCACAGGGATGTGCAAACTGGTTGTCTGAGTTAGGCTGTGCCTCCAAGCTGTGCTTGGACAGTGGCTGGTTGGCAGCCCCAGCCTTGTCCCAGGAGAGAGCTCAGTAATAGATTAGGGACTTGGCACTAAATTGTGGCCTTGGGGTAATCAAGTTAGAGCTGTGTCCACCCTCCAAAGCTCCTTTTTTTTTTTTTTTTTTTTTTAAAAAAAAGTTGGAATTGCTCTATTTTCCCATCTCTCTTCCCAGTGGTGGAATCTTCTGATAATGCTGACCCTATCCAGGAGCATGTTCCAGCCAAGCTCTCTCCTATTTCTCCCTTCTCAAGTGCCTCAGGTTGACTAAGATGAGAGTCATGCAGTGGCTCTGGTCACAGCCCCGGGTTCACCTGGGGCCTGGAGAACTCCCAAAAAGCAGCCCTAAGTCTCTTGGTAAATGCAGATTTGTATGCCCAGCAGGACCTCGGGGTCTGCACTCACAGGACGTTACCTTTGCTGTGTCTCTTGGCTGCGCCACGGTAGCAGGAACGTATTCTGGGGAGGAGGAAAATGGTGGCTCAGGAGGTGGGATGGGATAAATGTTGTCCAAACACACACCCAGACCTGCAGCCCATCATGATCTCCAGCAACACTAACCAACCCTGGAGCCAGCAGTGGTCCCTCAAATGGATATGGCATCTGCCACATGGGTTCTTCGGTAAGATCTAGATACAACTACTGAGCAGAGGTTTTGGCTCTGTGCCTTCCCTCTTGGAGGGATGGGAGCATGAGGGGTGGGATGTCTTTCATGGGTGGATTCAAAAAAGGTAAACATGTAGCTGCTAGTTTTAGTGTCTTTGCTCTTCTCATGTCCCTAGGTCTACCCTGAAAACCAAAAGCAATCCCTGTCCTTCAGTGGGGATTTTAGCTGTAAAGCTAAACTCAAGCCTCCAGGCAGGGTGATTTCATGCGGCCTTGTGGAAGCCTCTTCATGAGGATCTGATTTACATTCTGGCAGTGCTTTGGCACAACTGTGCTCATTCCACTGTTGAACATGATCCCACTAATAGATCTGAGATGGCTTTTGGTGCCATATAAAGATGATCATTGGGGTTGTTGTGTCCATGAGGTGTTTGTCCTTAATTCCCTGAGCCACAGTCTTCTGTGTCAGCTCTACCCATGGACTCCTATGAGGCTGCTCTATTGGGGTCATGAGCTTGGGATGTGGGACACTGGGTAGCACCAGCCAGCAATCCCCTTCATACAGCTCCTGCAAGCCTAGCTTAGCTCACAGCAGCACTGAAACTATCATGGATGCCCTGCTGAAGGAGAACCCTATAAGGAATGTTTTACTACAAGCTGGTTATTGCCCCATTCGTATCTCCAGACCCTTTTTCTCATCAGTCACTGTGCTAATTAAGAGCACAGAGGGACTTGCTTTCCTCAGGGACCCCCACAGACACTATTTTACTCCATCCTCAGCACTGCAGTTGCTGTCTCTGCCTCCTGCTCTGTCTCCTAGTCCTTTACTAGAAATGGGGCCAGGAATGAGATGGAGATGAACCCTGGTCTCAAAGGGTGAGAACACCACATCTCAACCTGCTGTGGGTGATGTCACCCTGTGCTCCCCACACTGACCTGGTGCCTGCCGCCGTGGCTTCTCTGGCACAATGGAGGTGGGTGACTCAGACATCTCAGCTTCCACAGGGGTTTCCTCCTGTGCCATGGGAAGAAGACAGTGCTGTCAATCCCAGCCTTACTGAGGGGCTGGGGTGCTGCTGCCTTGTGCAGATCCCTTCCAACCTGCTGTTTTCCCAAAGTCTGTTTAGGATCTTGAACGGGGGAGGGATGACTTTGCTATCCATTATCTCCCCAGCACTGCCAACCACTGCTAGGGTGCCACCAACACAGATTTTGCAGATCTCTGAGTTCATGATGAGGTGACCATGAGCCAGAAGAATCAACCTCAGCATCATGAGGCGGGGGGAGTCACATATATGGGTCCTACTGCGAGGCAGGTGTTGGGTGAATACGTGGAGATCTGCCCTCCCCAGGACACCATTTCCTCCTGGGCCTCCTCACCTGGATATGCAGCTTATTGTGGAGCTCCACAGGCTCAAGGAAGTTGCAGGGGACGATCCCTTTCTGCAGGAGGAGGAGAGATGAGTAGTGATTGCTTGGCAAGAAGGCAACCCACTGCTGGAGGACACAACTGGATGTGTCCTTACCCTCCCCTGCATCCAGGAGGGTTCCTGAGGCTTGAATTTTAGTTTCTGCAGGTTGGGTGGATTTCACTGAACCCTTTGGCCTAAGCCAGGGTGGACATAAGAGACTTCAGTCAGAAACTTAATTACTGTTGGCAAGCCTCTGCCTCTGCAGAACCTCAGCCGTAATCTGCTGTCTGCCCCTCCTGTCCAGCACACTCCTGGTATACCTTTCCATTGAACATCACTGTAGCCCAATTGTCCTTCTCTTTCTTCAGGACAAAGACAATGTTTCCTGGCAGGACCTGCAGCTCCTCAGCGGTCTCGGGAATGAACTCGTACATGACACGGTGTGGCTGCCCTCTGAGGGCCCTGGGTGTGGGAGCAATGGACAGGTCAGGAATGTTGGCAATGCTGTTGTTTTACCTTGTAGGGAGAATCCAGACCTCTGCCTCCATGTTTCTACATCCCCCATTCCCCCTGAGTTCTGGGTGCCAGCTGGATGCTCAGCTGTGAGAGTGCAAGATGGGACTGTGCCTGGTTGTGTGAGTTATCCATCCTTTATCCAACTTACCTGAGGATTTCTGGGGTCTTGGGCCTGGGTGGAGGACCAGAGGCCTGCCAACAGGAAGACAAAAAGGAAAATACCAGTAATCCAGAGAATTTTGTTTGCTTTGCGGAAATGTCCTGCAGCCTTTTACCATGTCTGCCCTCAGCCCAACCCTGTTCCTTCCTCCACATGCAGGTGCCTTAAGTGCCATGAGGAATATCACTGGCTTTGTTCCTTCTAAGGAACAGTTTCCACATTCTTCAACATACAGTTGGTTTTCAGAGGCACAATCCTTTTTTCACTCCTGATTTTAGTTTCAGTTCACAGAGGATCGAGATTGGCAGCACCTATCTACACTGAGCAGGTTGTAATTTATCTTATTCAACGGTGCTGTGCTTCACCATATCCACCCAAAAACCTCCTGGAAAAACTCTTGCCACGTTTAGGAATGGGAAGATGCCACTACAGCATCTGGAAAATGGCACGGGAAATGCAAAGGCATTCTGGAATGGGCAGGAGGTGGAAAGTGAGAGCAGAACTGCTGCTGTTTCTCCACTCAGCCTTAGGCAGGAGATCCCTAATGAGTCTTTCAGGGAGGGTGAGACAGCTTCCTGCAGAGCACCACCACCCTGCCCACTACTTCCCCGTGCATGGAATCAGCTTAACCTCAGCTGCAGCTGTGGGTGGGTTTGGGATGAGCTTCCTGATGCTGGAGGGAGCAGCTGATCCGTGGAAGCAGTGCCTGTCTCCTCCCCTTGGCAGTGGCACAGAGTTCAGGGTGGTAAGGGTGCTCTTTGCTCCCCACTGTGGATGACAGCCACCCCATGTCATCCTGCACTGAACATGCTGTTCACTGACTGAGTCTTACCTGTGGCTGTAGGGGAGCGAATCCTGAAAAATCATCCTTGTCCACCACAGATGCCACCACCTACAGCCAAAGACAAATAGTGACTTGGTGTCTGTAGACCTCTCTCAGACTTCTGATGTCCACCCTCCTCCTTTGCTGTTGGCCAAGCCAAGCTCCTCAAGATGTTTTAATCTCAGGTGGGGCTATGATTTTAGGCTAAGCATCTTGGACTACAGGCTGAGTGCCTCTGGCACCAAAGCTTCTCTCTCAACTGTGGTAAGTTTTCTGCTCTTAGCCTGGCTGCTCCTGCGGTTTGAATCACAAATGTTGAAGGGAGCCAAAGTGTCCAGCTCAAGCCCATAGCTCCAACAGGTGAACTTAAATGTAATTTAGAAAGTTGATACGTGTTTTTGTGCATGTTTCTGGCACTCAAGGAACTGCCTGGCTCTTGGCTGTCTGATTCCCCAGTGCCTGGTCCCTTTGCTGGATGAGTGCTGCTTCCCAGGACCTGAGCCAGGGGTGGTATCCCAGTGACTGGATTTTTCCCACTCACAGGAGAAAAGCTTGCTTGCTTATCTGAGCTGAAAAGCCCTTTTCAAACAGAGAGGTGGAAGAACTGGAGGTTGGTTGTGGGTGTCAAATGTTAAATAGCCCCTTTCCCCCACACCTGAAAATGTCTTGGCTTGAGTTGAAGCTCCAGTGGGATCTTTCCAGCTCACTACTGACTATCCCTCATGTCTCATTAAGGAGACAAATTAGAAATAGGCCATGCTCAGCAGGAATGTGCTTTTAGCTCCTGTATTCTTGCAGACAGCCTGTTTCCCACAAGATCCCTCTGTGCCATCCCTCTCTCCATGTCTGAGGGATGCCTGAGGCAGAGACCAGCTCCCTATCTCTGGCTGCCTACCAGGCAGCAGACAGCAGCTCAGAGGGGTGATGAGAAGGCAGTCAACAGCTCTTCTCCACCCACAGGTTTGGCCTGAATAAATAGTATAAATCTTTCTTACCATTGCCTTTCCCAGATAGTCCTTCTTCTCCAGCTGAGCCACTTGCTTCTCATTTGGCCTGAACAGCTTCCCTGCAGGAATGGCCACCAGATCACAGTGCTTCTGCTTCTGTAGCACAGAGAAGTCATGGAGACTTTGGAGGTGAGAGCAGGGACTGATGAATATCCCTTCTGCTCTGGGCTTGGGGGCTGCTCCATAAAGCCAGACCAGCATCATGAGAGCCCAATCCCAGCCCTGGTATGGTCCTTTGAATCCTGTCTTCCCATCCCTGCCTCCCCAGTGACCCAAAGCTCTTCCCACTGACTTTGTCCCACTACAATATCTATTGCCACTGCATTTTAATCCCTGACAGTGGGATTTCCCTCCCTCTCCCTGTGGGGCTGTGAGACCTGCTCCTCCATACCAGGACAGCTTCCATTGCCCTGTCTATCTTGTTGTGCTGGGGCTCGCTCTTCATGCTCATGGCCAGGGTCAAGTGCTCCTCAGCCTTCTCCCAGTTCTCCATTGTGGCATACACCAGTGCAATGTTGCAGAGAATCTGCTGGAGGGATGAGAGCAAGAGAAAGAGCTCTTGGAATGGCTGGACTGCTGCCAGGAGGGCAGGAAAGGAAAGGACAGTGAGGCTGTGGCACTGCACTGCCTTGCTTGGTTTTTGCAAGGTGCAAAGAGAGGGTGGCTGTCTCCTCTTTAGATTTCTCAAGCTGGGGAACAGACCTTTGGGATCAGAACTGGTGGCCAAGGGTGTCTCACCTCGCAGGCAAAGAGCCGGAAGCGCAGCCCCAGGATCTTGTAGTCGATGAGTTGGTTGCCTCGCAGCTGGGCCAGCGCCTCCTTGAAATCCTCAATGGCCTTTCCATGGCTGTGGAGCAGAGGATGAAGGTGTCACCAGCTCATGGTGGAAACCTGCCTGCCTCTAAGCCTGTACTCAGACTTGGTGAGTTCAGTCGGGTCTCCCCTCTATCCTTGCAGTGTTTCAGACACCCCAGGGAAGGAGAGAGGTTCTGAGGCTCATGTTAATCCCAGGACTGCAGTGCTGAAGAGTAGGAGCCTATTTGACCTCGAGGGGTTTCAGTCTGGGCTTTGGGGCACCAACCTGCCTGGGGCCATCCTCAGATGAAGGCTGGCATCTCTGTAAGCGGCAAAAATGAAACTTGAAACTCCTCCACTCACTTCTGCCTCCGGTAAAACACAGTCCCCCGCTGGAAATAAGCCACCGCCAGGTGCTTGTCGCAGCCGATGCTCCGGGTGAACGCCTGCAGAGGTAGGAGTGGGGCAAAAGGGGACACGTTAAAAAAACTGAGGCTGTAGAGCAAGTTGTACCTGTCCTGCCTTAGCTGAGTGGCCTGAGCTGGGCTCTGTGGGCTGTGTCTCCCTGCAGCACTGGGCGTTGGGTGGGGAAGAGCCTGTACCAGGCTCCTGGTTTTTTCTAAGCTGGAGCCATCTGCCAGCATGGTCACCTTCTGGAGAGAGGGAGTGAACAGTGAGCCGTGTATCACTGCTGCTGCCTCATCTCTGATTCACTGGCAGAATACGTTTGGCAGCCTAGGGCTGTGTCCCCGTTCCTCACAGCTTTAAAAAGCCCTGAATCCATCCCTTAGACTGTGATCCTTTTAATTCCTTCCTTCCCCACCACGTCCATGTATCTGGGCAAGTCTCAGAGCTGAGAGGATGAGCGGCCCTAGGGGCTGTACCTTACCTGCTCCGCCTCCTCCAGCTTCCCCAGGACAAGCTGTATGCAGCCGATGTTAAAGCAGATTTTGGCAGGGGGGTTCCGGACGGCCGTGAAGGCATCCAGGGCAGCACCCCACTCCTTCCTGTCCGCTGCACACACCCCTTCTTGCCACAGCCGGATCGTCTCCACCAGGGACATGGCGGGAGTGAGATGTGGGATGTGGGATCCCGGTGTCGTGGGTCTCGCCCCTCTCCCCGTCCTTCCTTGTGGCGCAGCTCGGCCTCTCTGGCTCCCTTCAGCCTGTACTTCTGCCTTCCCCCCGCCCCGGTCACAAACCTGGCAGGAAGTGGCCTCACCGCATCATCAGCCCCGGGATGGGGAAGTGGGGCTAAAGCTGCTTCTGACATAGCGGGTTCCCATGGGGTGCATCCCTGCTCCTGTCGAGCAGCCACTCAACGCGTACTCAGGTTTTGATCTTCCGGTTTTTACACCAAAAGCCATGGATTTTGTCAGCTGGGTGGCTTGTTCATCAGGTCAAATTTCAGATTTCAAAACCCCAGGATGAGCGCTGGGCTGAGCCCTTGGTGCCCTGCAAAGAACAGTCTCATCATTGCTAAGTGGTTCCTGCAGGCACAGCTGGGAGGTGAAGTAGAGCCCAAAGCAGCACCTGGGAAACCCTTGGTCCTTCCTGCCCCCACCATGTTGTCCCAGTGTGGAGTTTCACTGCTAAGGGCACATGGAGCTGCCCATGGATGAGGTTCCTGGGGCAGTGGCCATGCTGCAGCATATGCCGAGGGCTCAGCCCAACATCAGTTCTGTCCAGGTGTTTTAGGGCCAGTGAAGCATGACTGGCTCTGGAGCACTGCTGGGAGAACAGGGCCAAGATGAGTACTGGGCATGTGGTGACAGCAGGATTCTGACCTGCTCCTGACTCACAGGTTTGGAGCTGGCTGCCCCACACATGGTTCGTAAGCATTTTTGGAAGTACTTTGCCTCTGCCCCATCTACCAGCAATGTGATGTGTATTTTGTAAGAGCTTAAAATATGTCAGCAAGACTCAGCCCTTGTGCCTTTACCAAAACTTCCCCAGCAAATTACGTAACTCCAGCAGTGGGAGGGAGGCTGGGGAGGTGACTTCTGAGTATTGCTGATGGAGAAACCCAAGCCCCTGAGCAGCAAAGACTGGGGTTTCAATCCAAAGTAGGACCAAACAGAACTCTGAGCCAGGGTCTCTCTTGTCTCCAGCTGTATGTGTGCCCTTGTTGCAAGAGGACACAAAAAGAACCATATTCACCCGTCAGGATGTGAGATGAGAAAGAAGGGAAGTTTATTTGGGACTTATATATCTTTGGAATTTGGTCAAGGACTGGGGGAGAAGAGTAACACCTCTCTGACCCCAGTGGTTAACTTAGAAGTCCATTAATTTGTCCTTCCTCCAAGAAAGGAATGCATGTTTACAAAATATCAGTCTTTGTTCTTGTTACAATACATGAAAACTCTCCAGTCCAAGAATGAAAACATCAGAAGGCTGAAAAATCAGGATGACATGTCCTCAGCATCCCAGCTGGCCATGGAAGACACTCTGACTCCAGGGAAGCAGAGGGAGATGCAACCAGCTGAAGTGATGCTCAGGTAAAAGGGTAGGAATAACAACACAGTGAGTGTAAAAACACCCCTCTAGGTGCCTTTTCTGAGTCCTGTGAGGGATGGGAGACGCCATGGAGCAGCAAAAGGTTCACCTTACTGGAGGCATAATTTTCTGCTCATTTAATTATCTGAATTGGTGCATTACTTGGTCAGGTTTATCCCAAAACCAGTACAAGGGGAACTGGAGGAGGATCAAAGATCATCCCTGTTGGAATGCCCATAGCAGCTGTCCTTCTGCCTGGGTATTTGTAATTTAACAGTGAGATTTCAGAGCTGTGATAAACACAGCCCTTTTAGCAAGAGCAAGTCTCTTCTTCCCCTTTCTCTGCTCAAAGCTGACTCAGTAGGTAATCTTGTTTCTTCTACCATAACGTCCAACAGGAAGTAACAGAGCTGGTGATATTTCCTGTGGAAGATTCCTGGAATCCAGCAAACCCAGATTGCCAATAAGGTGGGTCAGAAAGAGCAATGTCCAAAATGCAGCTGGGGTGTAGTGCACGTGTTTTGACTTTGTATAGCAACAATATGTACAAGTTTATATGTACAATTTACAATGAAGAGTCAAAAAAAAAGACTTCAGCTTCAGGGACAAAGAACCCTCCATTAAAGGGAAGACCTTTTTGTGTTTTATTGGGCAGGAGAAAGGGAGCATGTCCAGCTCATTCCCAGGAAGGCAGGTTGGAGCTCTCTGTACAGGACCTGTGGATTTTGGCTCTTTTCCCAAACAGTGGCAGACACTGAGGTGAATGTGAGGACAGCAGTGGCTCTCAGCTAGCACAAAAGCAGGATGTGAGAGGAGGTGCCATTGCCACATGCTCTGGCTTAAGCTGAAGGCAGCAGAGCTCTCCAGAGCTCTTCCCAGTCTGACCTGCATGAGGTTCTCCATTGAAGGCTTCCTTCTCCTAACAGGAATCTGAATCCCTATCAAGGTGTCCATACCATCCACCAATACAAACAAGGCAGGATTTGGAGGAAAGAGGCTGTTTTTTAAGACTAGATTTACTTTTTCCCTTCCTGTCACTCATTACCAGCAGAGGTGCCCCTGCAAATCCTGCCCTATCCCCACATCAATCTGTTTTAGCACATCCCTGAACAGAAACACAGATGTATGTGTTCCATAAATGTTCCTAAACCCATTACACCCTCACCTAAGGGAACTGCAAAACCTTAAGACAGCTCTTTTTATTAACTTCATTTATCTAATGCCACCTAGAGGCAGCTGATCTGCTTTGGCATCAATTGATTTGGAAAATACTTTCCCCTGCTCTGGCAGTACAGCTAATTTTTTTTAAACGAGGTTCATAACTGTCTTAACCCAAATCTGGGCAAGTGGAAAGAACCAGAGAAGCCAATCACAGAGCAGAGCTGTAAGGACAGAACCCTCACTGCACAACCAGGAGAATTTCTGTACACATCTATGGGTGAAACCTGGATGCTTTCTGTAGCAAGGCTGGGTCTCCCACTTGGTGATCTCAGTGCCTCCCGTGGTTCTGCCTGTGCTCTGCACAGGTTTAGGGGTAATCATTCTGGTTCCTGTCTCCATTGAAGGCAGGTCAGACACTGAGTAAATATTCAGTGATGGTTTATTGTCTGGTCTTTATTATTATTACAAAAAACAAAGCAGATATCAAAAAACAGCAAAGATTTCACAAGGTCCCCAACAGTTTTTACACAACTGAACTGTAGTAAAATAGTGAAATTAAAACATGTTTCAGTCCTGGCCCCAAACCTTCTATGGTGATCCATGGTCTGGGATGCCCTGGGCTTTCCTAATTCTTTAAAATACTCCTTTTTATTTGGGAACCTGACTGGCCCACTAGCTAACATGATGAGGCACAATGCAACAGGAATGTGAGCTGTCTGGTATCCTTACAGACCCTACACAACCAGAAAACAAAACAGGGAAGGCTCTGCAAAGATGGTGTTGATACCAGGATATGTTTCTCAGACTACCCCAAGCAGCCATTTAGTTGTGCTTGACAAAACCAAATCACTTTCCAGTTACTGAAAGGTGATTTGCTGTGTAAAAGCTGCTTTTTCTTCTTCTCCTCAGGATCTCTGGTCCCCAAAATAAGAAGAGTTCACTGGGCTGGGCTCCAGTGTAAATGGACCATTAACCTTTTAAATTCCACTTTCCAAACTGCACAACGGACAACTCCATCTCACTGTGACCTTCCCATTGTGGACCCAGCATCAGACTGATGGCAAGGAACCTGAGCAGGTTAAGGAAAATACTCAGCTCTCTGGAATGATAATTGGGGTTGGAAAAGAGCTTTTCTTCTCTCCTATTCATGGGTGTAGGGTCAGAGGCTGACCAAAGGCAACGTGGTCCAGTTACCTGTGTTAATAGCTGCCCCACTTCTCAAATATCAAGATTTTAGCTCAAAACACTGCTTGGCTAGCAAAAAAATTAAGACATTGCCCTGTATCCCTCAGCATTTGCTCAGAGAGTCAGGTCCAAATCTGCCACGATTACACACAAATGCAAATCACCCTAAACAACGAATTGTTTACATCACTGAATACATCACTGAAAGGCTGGTGAGTACCAAATATTCCTGTTAGAAGTAAAATTCCACCTTCATAATTTTCCAGAATTGAACTGCAGAAGAGATCACGACGTGCATAATTGGTGGGGTATGACAGAAGCAGCAGGGCAAAGGCAAAGCTGGGGGACAGGGCTGCCCCGGGGCTGCTGGGACAGGACAGGAGGGGGTCAGGGCTTGTAGCAGTGTCTCCCTGCTGGAGTCACACCTGGTGACACTCCCTGCTGCAGTTACACTGTCTTCCTGGCAGTCAGGACACGCACAATGGAGCCAACTCCTCCAGCAGCCAGCGCCTGCAAAGGGAAACATGGCAATCAACACCAGGCCAGGGCAGCTACAGCCTGGAGCTCCCTTCCAGGACCTGAACAGGCTGACAAGAATGATGGAGAGGGACCTGGACATGGCCTGGAGTGACAGGACAAAGGGGAAGGGCTTGAAACTGACAGGGAGTAGGGTTAGGTATCAAGAAGAAATCCTTCTCTGTGAGGGTGGGGAGGCCCTGGCACAGGGCGCCCAGAGAAGCTGTGGCTGCCTCTGGATCCCTGGAAGTGTCCAAGGTCAGGCTGGACAGGGCTTGGAACAACCTGGGCTAGTGGAAGGTGTCCCTGCCCATGGCAGGGCTGGAATGAGATAAGCTTTACAGTCCCTTCCAATCCAAACCATTCTGGGAGTCTATGAAATTACTTGGATCACATTTATATTGCACATGAGTATCTTCCTGCCCTCCACAAAACACCAGCAGCCAGGATGCCAGGGTACAATAATCATACTCAATTTCAAGAAAGCTATTTAACTTTAATTAAACTTTCATTTCCCTGCATAACCAAGCTGCAAATTTTGCTTCCCTCCAGGAAGGAAATTTTCCTCCAGCCTACTTGAATCACTGGATGAAACCATTTTGTTTCCCTCAGTCTAAGAGAAACCCAAATTTTAACTGTTGGGTGTGTACCCAAGGAAGCAGCAGTGGGCAGGAGATGTAACTCAGCTGTGAGCTCCAGGGCCATACCCTTGTCACAGCCTGAGTCTTGCACTTGAGTCTCACCAGACAGGAAGGGGCTCAGGGCCCGGGCACTCTGGCAGGGGCTGTCCCCATGCACTCACCTTCTCATGCCACTGCAGCAGCACAGCACTGCTGTTGTCAGAGGGGCTCTCAAAGCCCTTGTAGATGTACTTCATGAGCAGGTCCACCCCGTTCTTGTCCAGCGACTGCACTGCCTTCTCGATGTCATTGGCTTTGAAGGAGATAAGCACCTTCAGCACGATGCTCTCAGCACGGTCCTGGCAACAGGCAGGCACAGACACAGCCAAACTCGTGTGAGCTGCAGCCAAACACTGCCCCTCTCTCAAACAAACTGAATTAGAGCATTCCCCTCTTTAACAGCTCTGAAGAGGACTGTGTGTGAAGAGCTTGTCATGGTAAGACATAACAGACACGTCCTCCCAAGGATAAACAGTGTAAAAGAGTTTAACACATTTGTCCTGCTTCAGTTTTTCTAAAGTTTTTAGTTTTCTCTGTTAGTGTTTGCAATTCCCCACCCCTTAATCATGGCTAAATAGTAAATGCTCATATGGAAGCTCACGGTCTATCAAGTTCCAAAATAATTACAACAATCATGTGTTTGTCTGGCCCCCCTTCCTACTAGAGCCTTTTCCATACCTCTGCAGTGTAAAAATGTGACATTTCCACACCTCTGTAATGTAAAAAAAAAGTGACATAACCATTATAATCCAGGAAAATGCCATTGGCAGCCTGGAAGAGGTGACTGCTGGAAGCCACGTGTTTTCCAAGCAGTCAGCTGCTGTCCCAGGCACACTGGATGCAGACTGGCCATTAATATTAAGTATTAATAACCATTGATCTGGATGTCATTTCAGGGAATGTGTGTGGCATGCTTACAGCAGCAATTAGCAATGTAATCAGCAAGGAGCAGCTCTTCCTGTTTATCCATCACTAACTGAAGGAGGATGAGAGAAGAATGTCTCAGGGTTGCTGAACTTTTGAATAATTCCATCACACAAACACTTCAGGCACCTTCTTCCTACAGAAACTATGGATGTCAATTTTCCTGCCCAATTTAATATCCCATAATTACTTGGCTTAGCAAGACTTCTCACACAACTGTAAGTAAAACTATGTAATTTCCAAAAATAACAAAAAATTAAGGCATGTATTAATGTTCAGTCATTCTGCCCTCTACAATTCCACCACCAAGTGTATTCTTAAATCTTTCAATAGAGGGCTAATGGAAACAAGTTATTAATGTGAGGACAAAGCTATACAGCCCTATTTGTAACAGCTGGTTCTCAGAGCTCTGTAAAACCCTTCAGGGGGAAGGGCTGGGGCTGCAGGAACAGCTCTGCCAGGAAGCATGCAGCAGGGAACCATGCCCCTGGGCCTCTCCTCAGGCAGGGAGAAGTGACTGCAGGCACTCACCAGCTGGGCAGTGCCCCATCTTATCAGCCTGTTCCTCCCACGACTGCAATCATGAGCTATTCAGGACTCATCCTGGGGATATTCAGAAATGCATGTCCTCAGGAGACTCCCACACTCTGTCACAGGGGGAGGGCTCCCTTTTCCTGAGGTTTGAACAGCTTCATTTTGATTGGATGTGATAAAAAACGATTCTTCCTTTTTTGTAGGCTTGCTGCTGGTGGTTTCATTAGTCAGAGGTGACAACTGCAACCTGGTTCCCTGAGCACACAACGATTACATCTGTGAGCTGCCACGTCTGGTCTGAGTCAGACACAGGCACCTGGTGACACCTGGGCACACAGAACACAACCAGCACTGGCAGGAGAACCACAGCTGACCCAGCACCAAGGTAAAGGTACCTGGACACATGACACCTGAGCTACAGTATTCTGAACAAGATTAAAACACTTGTGGTCATGGATGTTTCAACATCAGGCAATACCCTAAATTCTGCTTCTCTGGCCTCCTCAAGGTACAACTAATCGCACAGAGGTAACAGAGACAGGAAAAGATTTTTAGGGAGTAACCTAGGAGCAAGCAGTTGCTATTTTACCTTCACTGCCTGGTTCTTTGTGTTGATGGGAGGGTTCTTCAGAGCTGCCTGCAGCGCAGCCATCATGTTCCCTGTGCCAGATGGTTAAGGACCAGACACCAAGTACATGGACAGCAAGTACCAGGACAGCCATACTTGTAGCTGGCTTGTGCATGACTGAAAACACTCTGATGCACGGATTCCCTCACCAACTAAGAAGACATTACAGCCTAAGACAGCAATTTTCAGGCCATTTGAGGCAGGAGCAGCATCAACAAGCAGCTGTATAGTTCCACGACTGTTGAATACTTCCTAGGCCTTTCCTTGAATGAAGGTCCAAGTAAAAGAAACCATCCTCCATCACTTCTGCAATCTGTAGCCCTCGAGAACAAGTCTCAGCTTGGCACATCCAGCCATGGGGACAGCAGCCCTTGGGAAGAGTGACCAGGGGCCAGCTGGGCGAGGCAGCCCTGGGCACGGGGAACTCTTTGGGCACAGAAATCCCCTGTATACATCCCCCCGGGACACCTCCCTGAGCACAGCCCTGGGGCACTGCGGCTGCTGCGGGCAGGGGAGGAAGCTGTGCCGCCTTCCTGCTGCCAGCCCCTTCCCTTTCAGCCTTTCCTCCTTCCCTCTGCCAGCCCATTCCCCTTCTTCCTGCTGCCAGCCTCCTCCCTTTCCCTCTGCAGTCCCTTCCCCTTCCCTCTGCCAGCCCGTTCCCCTTCTTCCTGCTGTCAGCCTCTTCCCTTTCCCTTTGCCAGCCCATTCCCCTTCTTCCTGCTGTCAGCCTCCTCCCTTTCCCTCTGCAGTCCCTTCCCCTTCCCTCTGCCAGCCCGTTCCCCTTCTTCCTGCTGTCAGCCTCTTCCCTTTCCCTCTGCCAGCCCCTTTCCCTTTAGCCTCTTCCCCTTTCTCTTCAGCCTTCTTCCCGTTCCCTCTCCCAGCCCCCTCCCCCTTCAGCCTCTTCCTGCTGTCAGCCTCTTCCCCTTCAGCCTCTTTCTGCTCCCAGCCCCTTCCCCCTTCAGAGTCTCCCCTTGTCCAGTCAGTCCCTTCCCCTGCAGCCCCTTCCCACCGCCATCCCTCTCTACTCCCAGCGCTTCCCGCCCGCCGCGGTGCCCGCTCGCCGCTGCTCCCCTATAAGGCCGTCCCGGCGGCGGCCGCGCCCGCTCCGCCCCCGCCGCTCCCTTCAGGATATTGCCGCAGGCACGAGTCCACCTCGCCCTCATCGGGCCCCGCTTGCCCGTCGCCCCCGTCCTCCTCATCCACGAACTTGTTCTCGTCGTACTCGTCCACGTCCACCCGGCGGAACCGCGCCGAGGACACCGTGTGCTTCGCC
>JANPWX010000200.1:440209-460084 GCA_024734555.1 Trochalopteron elliotii
GGCCCAGCCCCGCCCCGAGCGGCGCCGGCGCAGCGGGAGCGGTGTCCGTGAGGGAGTCCTGGAGCGGCCTCCGCTGGAAGGAACCTCAGCGCCCATCTCATCCCAGCCCTGCCTCGGGCAGGGACACCGCCCACTGTCCCAGCTTCCTCCAAGCCCCATCCAACCCGGCCCTGGACACTTCCAGGGATGGGACAGGCACAGTTTTTCTGGGCACCCTGTGCCAGGGCCTTACTCACAGGGAACAACTTCTCCAAAATATCTAATCTAAACCTACTCTCTTTCAATTTGAAGTTTCACAGATTCACAAGATATTCTGAGTTGGGAAGGACCCGCAAGCTTCCTCGAATCCAATTCTGAAATAAATGGCCCATACCGGAATTGAAGTCACAACTTTGATGTTACTGTCACCATGCTCTGACTGACTTTGAAGCCATTCCTGCTCGTCCTGTCACTCCAGCCCCTTGTAAATAGTGTGTCCTCGTGATTCCTGTCAGCTCCTTCATACATACATACCCACCACCACCCCCTTATTATGAAGAAAACACCTGGTGGAAAAATTTATTCCTCTATCAGCCCTACCTGCAGGACCACCTTCTTGACAGAGGAGGAATTTAGGATATGTCACATGTTCTACCAAAGTTGCCTCGGCTCAGGAAGCTGCAATCCAGCTGTAACTGTGGTTGTAGCTTGGGGGCTGCCATGGGCACGGAGTACTGAGGTTCAGGGTTTACTGCTCTGGCTTTTAAGGTAGAGGATTAAAACAAAAGTATGTTCATAATCTATTATTTGAGACTCACAGTTATTCCATGGGTTAAATTTGGCAGGAAGGGACTTTATTGGTGTTTTTTTTGCCATCTGTGATCTCAATTTCACACTAAAAAGCGGGTGGATCTGTGCCATCCTCAGAGCAGGTGTGTGCCATAGGGAAACACTTCAGAATGAGGACTTCCACTGACTTACTCCTTCGGCATTTTTAAATGGCTTACAATATTTCTGGGTCTCAGTATTCCCTCTGAAAGGACAGAAAGGCACCTGGGGAAAGCCCTCCCTGGCTTGGAGACATCGGAGGAAGCAGACTGCCCTCCCATGGCTGAGAAATGCTGTTGGGAAAGGCTGGGCTGAGAGAGGAAAAAGCCTTTAAATTCTGCTGTCCAGCAGCGTTCCCCTGCATTCCCTGGGGAAAGGCTGTCCTAAAATATGTTTTAATTCCTGTTAGGTTAATTTGATGTCGGTTTTGTGTAGCTGCTGGCAGAGCTGGGTGACGAGGGGTTGTCCCCGTGATGCCACACACAAAGGGACAGAGCAGGTATGGCCATGCCCCTCCTGGCAGCCTCTGCAGGGTCACCCGGGGACAGAAGGTGTAGAGGTCCCACGGAGCCCCGGGGGGACTGTCCCTGCACAGACAGGGCTAAGAGAAGGAGATTCAGAGCGAGATGTGAGGTGCCCCAGCAGGAAGCTGAACATTTTCCTCATGCAGCAGTGTTGAGCCTCGTTGCAGGGTGAGAAACTGGAGTAGAGGGTGATGCAGCTGATGCTTGCACAGGCGGCTGTGAAAAGCTACTGAAACTTGTAGCAGCATACGGAAACTTGGTTGATGACACAGAGAACAAAACTCTTGCAGCCTGGGGGCATTATTCATGAATCACCCTTTTTACTAAAAAAAGGAGTAATTTTTTTTTTTTTTTTTTTTTTTTTTTTTTTTTTTTTTTTTTTTTTTTACCCCAGAGAGGAGAAACTGCACAATAGAAACAGCCCCACTTTTCAGAATTGTTACAGGTGATTCCATGATTCAATCTGGCAAAAAAAACCCATGCAAACACCATCAAAAAAAGAACGTTAAAAGGTGTCATTACCATGTCAGTAGGTCTGGCTCAGGGTAATAGCAAATATTTATCTGATTTCCTTCAGTGGATTTTTAAGTTTCCACTTTAGGGCTCTTGCAATTTTTCTTTGCAAATTTTGTGGTGCAGAAGAAGGCTCCTCCCTGGTCTGGGCAGTTCAGTGCAGAAGGATCTTTCCCAGTGCAGGGGCTTGGCCCCAGTTGAGATGGAGACAGCAAGCAGGTTGTTTCAGGTGTTTCCAGATGCCAGTTGCTGGGAGTCAGGAACACAAACAGAATTTGCCTTTGCAGGGCCAGGCGTCTGTGGGAGTTGAGCTGCTGTTCTGTGCTTGTCAGTATTTTTTTTCATTTCTCACGTGATACCATTGCCCTTTTTTATTAGTGAAGTTTTGCTACAAGATTGTTATAGCTGAAATCTGGGTGTTCTAAGGAATGTCCAACTGAGTTTCTTTCCAAATGATTTGTGTGTTTATCTGCTTGATGTGCCAGCTGGACAGAAGACTCCTGTTGTACTTCTGCACCAGTTTTCCCTTTCTTAGGAAGTTTGTGTGCCCCTCCCTGAGGCTGTAATTCCAGGAAGCAGTGGGCCATTCTGTGAGTAAGCTCAATCATGCTTTGTACCAGGGTGTCAGAGGAAGGCAAACACAAATTTTGTGTGGATGAACAGCTTTTGGCTCAAGCAGGAAATTATTTGTCTTCACTGCTGCTCTCATTGCCCCTCATCATTGCTGGATCCTGTTTAATTCTGTTGCTGCTCCACTGTAAAACATTGCCATCTGCATATTTTATCACAGCTCACTTCTGCATTCCACCTTGTTTTGTGCTCTGTCAGTATTTAATTTTTTTCCTAAATTCATCATTTTGTGAATTTGCTTTGCTTTCCACTCCTGACTCTGCACTAACTTGTGTATATTGTCCTCATATGTTTTTGCATGTATATGTGCTGTAGTTCCTTCCTGATCCAGGCCATTGTACTATTCTCATTCAGATTACTCCTAAAGATTGGCTTCCTGTCATTTCTGGTGTTCCTGCACATTTTGGTTGGTCACTTGTGCTCTATTCTGTGCAGTATAATGTCACCCTGTCATTTCTGTGCCTCGGGAAATAGGAAATGCCTCTTCTCCCTGGCATAAAGGGGGCAGGTCTGGAGAAACGAGTGTTTTTCTTTGGAGAGGGATGTCAGGAGAGGGAGTCACCCCCTCGCCAGTTCTTCTGTAGGCTGCCAGTGCTAAAGGCAGTTGAAAAAGCTGCAAATCTGAAATAACGTTCGGCTTCCTCCTGCCCCTGCTGGTGTTCCCGCAGAGTTGGGATGGCCACATGATGGCAATGTCGCACCTCAGGGATGTGTGTCGTTTTCAGCTGGATGGAGCAGATTGCTTCTCGAGCTCCGTTTAAGCGTCTCTACAGGTTTTCCACCAGAGGCGCTGGGAACTGTACATCTCCCCCTGAAACTTGCCTCTTTTTCTTTGGTTGGTGCTTTGCCCTGATCAAAACCCATCAAATTATCGATTTCATTAATCAACAATGTCACATCCTTATAGGATGGGAGTCAAACCCCGAACTACCCCATTGGATGGATTAATTGGAAGAGTGTTCCCACAACCAAAGTGCATTTCTGGATGTGCAGCATCAGCCTTTGGCTCCTTTGCCAGTGCTGTCCCTGTCCATGAGCCACCCTTCTGATACAGGAGATAATGTCTCATGGATCCCTAGGAACTCCACACGAGTGTTAACAGATCCATGTTTATCTCTGTCTCTCTGTCTCTATCTCTATCTATCTCTCCAATTATACTTAAAATTATAATTCTATTTCTGCCCCTCCCTACTATATTGGGAGGGGATTGGGATATAATTATAACTTTAAGAAATTTTTTTGCTAAAATGCCTCTCTGGGGCAGAGGGCAGGAGGTACTGATTAGTGCCCCATGACAGGGTACAAATGTTCACAGGAGGAACTACAAAGGAATGCCTTATCCAGTGAAAACTACAGGGAAAACAGTCCCTAATGACTCCATCTGGAAGTGAGCCATGGTCCAAGCCATATGTTCTGCACCTAGGGAAGAACACCCTAATGATCAGGGCTGGGATTTTCTTTTTCTTTATCCAAATATTAGATAAACCCTAGTTTCTCTCCAGGCTAAAAAGCATGCAGAAAAGCTGGTCCATCCCAACATGGCCCATTTGGACCTGATTTTACTGATGTAAATGTGTAATCTTGGGATTTCTGAAGATGTCTTTTGGAAGCAAAACTGTGTGCACTGATTAGACAGAAGCTGATGCACCATTTTATGGAATCAGGATGTTTTATTCCCCAGACTAAACCATGATCTGCTTCCACAGGCTGGTATAAATGTTGCTGTTGTATGGAGGGGGAGGTGATCTGGAGCTTCCCCTGAAATGCTGTACTCAGGACAAGGATGGCTCCTCTCTGTTGTGCCTCTGAAATGTGAGTGTTGAAATTCTGTTGCATTTCTTAGTACAGTCTGGTGCAAAATAATCTCTTCTGGAAGCATTTTGCAAGTTTTCATTCAGGAGGGAGTTTATCTGAGTTCAAAGTCCAGAGTAGTCACATGGTCCTGTAATGAGCTGGAGACTCGACGTTCCTGCACAGCCCTAAGGTTTTAAAAATAAGAAACAAAGGATATGAGGGAAGAAGCAAGATCTGTCCACAGCTGCTCATAACCATATCCAGACAGTTTGAACCCGTGCTGTGGTGGTGTAACCTGCCTCCACACTGCCTGGTCTCCAGCTCATTGAACACAAGAGGATAAAAGGATATCTCGTGCTACAGAAGCGCTGCTCCTGCCTCTGGAGAGGGGCCCTGGTGCTCTGCATTCTGCCAGGGGCCATGAAAATTAGCCAGGTTTTAGGTCCTGAGCTGGGAATGTTTCCTGCTCTGAGCTCCTGTGAAAGTCAGACCTTCACAAAACCATTCCACCAGATTTGCCTCATGTGGCTTGTTTAGCCTCACAGTGATTGGAATTATCACCTCACTTCCAGAGATTTTTCCAGGGCTTCATTATCTTGATTGTTTCCCTTTCTCTATGCCTGAAAAGAAGTATTTTTCCCTTTTCTATCTATTAAGAGTAGAATTGAAACCCACAGAGCAGCAAGCAGTCTGTAAGGGGAATGGCAAATAAGGACATTTACATGCCATAGACAGGGTAACCAGGTTAAATTTTAGGACAGCAAAAATCGTAGGGATAAATTACAGAAAGAACCCAAGATTTTGATTATTAAAAATTAAATAAATAAAATCCCATTCTATTGAGTGTGGTCACACCAGAGATTATAGGTGGAGAAATTCTTAGATATTAATTATAAAGTGTTATCAGGATGCTTTGTTTGTCAAACAATTGGACAGATTTCCTCTTGCCCTAAGAAAGAGCCAGGGAACTTGCCAAGAGCCTGTGTTCACAGATTGAAAATACAGAGAAGAAAATGAAAGTTTAGAGATGGAAGAAAAGACCTTTGCTGTATTGCACGTAACATATATTTTGCACACACACATATATATAACATATGTATATAAAATATTCTGTTTCATCTTCTTTCCATTTAAAATGTAGATGATTCCTGGGACTCAAAGAGACATATTTCATTCCTAGATAATATCAGTTCAGAAGATAATTTAAGATTTGGGGTCAAATGATTAGTGTGCACACAGATTTGCTTCCACGTTGATCAGTGGAGCTCAGATGGTTTCCAGAAGCACAGGACCAGGGAAAGTTTTACCAATTACTGATCTAAGTGCTAGGAGACAGACAGTTACCATCATTGGTACGAACTATGAGCCTTGTACATGTAGAATATTGCACAATGTTCAGTGCAAATCTGATCTCATTTCCACCTGTCTCCTTTTGGGCCCTTCTCTAGGAATGAGGGGAGCTGTGCTGGCAGAAAACCCACTGGAGTTGTGACTCTGTTCACAAAGTAAACCAGGCAAATCCTGATTACCAGTGCAGTAATTACACCTACCATCTCCTCCTTCCAGAGCAGAAGCCTGGTGATTCCTATCAAACTGAAAAATGATGTCTGTATGTTAAGAAAAACAGAGGGCAGAGTTTGGTGCTCTTTGGGAACACCCAGATTTGCTGGGGATGCTGTGAGCCTGGGCATCCTAAACAACTCAGGTTTCTCTATCTGGATACCTCATTTTCTTTCACTATGCAGGGATAAGTGTTGGTTAAATAGCATATTTTAAAACCTGCTATTTTCTAATAGAATAAGACTTTTTATAGTATAGGAAAATCTGCTTTCAATTGCCATTGTTGGGCATTACTTTAGTCAATGAAAACAAAGTGTGCTTGGGATGCTGCCTGGAAGCAATGTGATTTCAGGGCATTGCTATTTCCCTTTTGAAGAGGAAGGAAAGCCAACTTTTTTCTTTTATGTCATGGTTGAATACAGTGATGTATCCAGTATGGAGGAGGGGAATTCACTACAGCTCCTGTGATATGTGCAGGGCAGCTCTATGTGCCCATTTCCAGACATTTGGAGACTCCCAGACCCACCTGAGTTATGCAGCATGGTGGGCAAGTCCTGCCCAGGAGCTGAGGGTCTGGCAGCCCCTGTTCTATGGCTGCTGCAGGTGTGATCCTTATTTACATCAATATGGAATTGGGGTTTAAGCTGCTTCTGGCAGCTTTGCCTCTGAATGGGGTCAGAATGCACAGGTGAAGGCAAGATATATTTCTTTTCCTATATATAATGTTGTACTCGCTGTGTGTTTGATTTAATGAATGTTTTTCTTCAGACAGTTTATTATGTTTGGATGTTTAGGGGTTTTCATCTTGCCTTGCTGCTTATGTACCAAAAACCAGGCCAATGCTTTGCAAGTTTCTCTGCTGCACATGTTCCCCTTTCCAAGTGACCCTAAGTGATTATATCCCATTCCTGCATCCTTTCCATCCCTGGAAATGCTCAAGCCCAGGCTGGATGGGGCTTGGAGCAACCTGGGATAGGGGAAGATGTCCCTGCAAGGGTAGAATGAGATGATCTTTAATGTCTTCTCCAACCCATTTCAAGACTCCATGAAAAAAACCCTGTTTGCTGGGCAACAATGTTCTATACTTCACGTGCCCCATATTAAAAAGGATTTTGAATCACGAAGTGAAAACACTGCTCTAAAGTATAAAATTATTTCTTTAAGTTACACTTGGCCTGTGTAGATAATAATTATTCTGTTATTAATTAGGAAATGACACAGCTTTGTGAAGTTCCTTTTAATAGAAAACAGCAGCCCTGGAAAAAAACAGATGCACACACACACATATATATCTATATAAATATATATTTATATATATTACAGCCACCACAACGCCCCTTATTATGACGAAAAGAGCTGGTGGAAAAATTTATTCCTCTATCAGCCCTACCTGCAGGACCACCTTCTTGACAGAGGAGGAATTTAGGATATGTCACATGTTCCACTAAAGTTGCCTCAGCTCAGGAAGCTGCAATCCAGCTGTAACTGTGGTTGTAGCTTGGGGGCTGCTGGCGTTTTTCTGCTGGAAATTGGCTTAAGGGCAACAAAGTAATTGCAGGAGGTAAATGGACTGTCAGAGAGTCCCAGAATGGTCTGGGCTGGAAGGGACCTTAGAGGTCATGTAGTTCCAGCTGCCGGCTGTGGGCAGGGAGTGCTGAGGTTCAGGGTTTACTGCTCTGGTTTATGGCTGAAAGATGGAGAAGTAAAACAAAAGTATGCTCATAATCCATTATTTGAAAGCCATAATGGCCTTTTTGGGCTGTCATTGTGTAGGTCCTCTCTCAGCTGTAATGGCACCTTTATTTGCAGTGGAAACATGACTAATTGGAAAAATTCCCTTTTGGTCTTCATGAAACATTTTTTAAGATACCCTTCTCCCCGCTCTGCACTGTTGCTGGCCTGAATACCTACATCAAAGGAGACTAAGGAGGAAAGTAAAACAATTCCTCAAATAACTGAGCAGGAAAAGGCAAAACAGTGACCTAGATAAGATACTTTTCCTGCAGCACAATAATCACAGTAATGTCCTGAGAAGGGATTTCACAGTCCCTGGTGTCTCCCTCCCCTGGAGACTAATTAACTTTTGCTGCCAATTCTCTTTTTTTAGCATACCTGTTTAATATCTGTGTTTGATCTGGGTGGTGTATTCTGTTCTTGTATGAGCACAGAGCCCAACAAAGATTAGAGAGGGCAGGTTAGCACAGGCAGAGGATTTGCTGCCATAGGATTATTCTGGGAGAGGGCTGCTCCTGGAACTAGTCATAACATGGACACGATACACATATTTTCTTAAGACTTTTGATTAAACATGTGGGAACAAGTTCATTGATGCCCTCTATGTTACATGCAGGGCATTTCTTTAATGTATTTTTATGTTAATCAACACTTAATGAGTTGAATATTCCTCTGGAATAGATTTTTTCCATCATTTTTGTCTAAATACTGCTGGAGGAACTGCCTTCCTCGTCCCTCAACTGCAGACTGAACCAGAGGAATCTGTCATTTGTCCACGGAGTAGGCAGAGAGCTGGCAACAAGGTCACAGGGAAGGAAATCCATGGTGATTGAAGAAAAGGAGGTGGGAGAGGAGGAAGGGGACCCTTCCTGCTATGGAGATGCAATCGGTGAGTGTTGTGGTGACACAGCCTCAGGAAAAGGCCAGACCTTCAAACTGGAGTTAAATTACCTTGGAGGGGCAACATTGTTCCCTCCTCACATCCTTCCCCCTCTCAGTAAACCTTCAGTAGCCAGGCTGTTGTAAGGGTTAGTTATCTAAATCTGATTAGTGATGAGAGCCAAGCAAAAAGGTCACCTTTTCTTAAAAGGAAGAAATGAGTAAAGATGAAAAAGAGGGGAAAATGCAAGGCTGGAGTGTTATCCAGTATCACTGTCATAAAAAGTCAAATATATATCCCTGTCTGAGCCCAATTATCAGCCTAGCCTGATTTCCCTGGAGGTTTAGCTCTTGGGTCTCTTCCAGAACTCAGCTATGATCTCAGATGCTTTGGATTTTGGTATTTAATTGTAAGGAAATTAGCAAGTAATATATGGATTTTCAAATTAAAGCTTGAGGAGCAGTCTGATTGAGAATGGGAGGATTTAATAGCTGTAATTCTTGGATTAAACTTTGGCTTTCCATACATGTATAAACAGACATTATGTTTCTCAGGAAAAAAAGTAATGTCCATCAAAATAATCTTGAAGGCTTGGGAGATGTGGTGATAGCTGCATTGTTAGAGTTGGTTGTGGAAAGGGATTTGCAGTAAATCTCTTGGTGTTCAGATTAAACTGGACGATATCCTTCAGGTGTCTGCACGGCAGCTGTTGGGACTGTAGCCACAGAATTATCCACAACCATCCATTGGCTTTTCCAGGCCTCTGATGGCTCAAGTAGTTACTGAGTCCTGCGTTGTTGGAAATAACATCTTACCAGAGTCCTTGTGCACGTCTTTGTCAGTGATTCTCTGTTGGTTCCAGCCTCTCTTTTTGTAAGGCTTTGTTCTGAGGCTGCCAGGCCTGAATGGAGACTAGGAAGTCACCCCAGCTGCTTTCCTCGTGCTGGCATTCTGAGCCCAACAGGAATTGCTGAGCAAAGAACATCATTTCCCCTGAGAAGTTTGCTGGGGTAGCACAAAGGCAGTCTGGTTTGTTTTTTTGTTTTTTTTTTTAATTAGAAGTTCCTGCCAAATACTGTCATCAAGGGTTGAGGGAGGAAGGGAGAGAGGGAAAGAAATACATGAAGTCTGGAATCCACTTGGAAGAGCAAGAAGCCTGCCTGGGAGAGCAAGAGCAATGCTTTCTCTACAGGGCTCCTGCTTCTTGATTTATAACAATTTATCCAGAAAACAGGGCTGGAATTTTTTTTTTTTTTCCCTTCCCTCTTCCATGGATCTTGGTTCTGACTGTTTTTTCTCCAACCGAATTGGAGGGATTATGCAACTTTGCACTTGGTTTTGGACTAGCCAGTGGAAAAAAAAATAAGCAGAATTCCTTTTCTTAAGTGGGTGCCAAATTCTCAAGTGACACATCATGCCACGTTGTGGTGATGAATGCACGGCTGGCTGCTTGCACGGCTGGAGCTTAAATTCTCAATTTTTTTCTTTAAAAAAAAAAGATAATAAGGTTGTGGCTTCTTTGCTTTCTTTTTCCTTTGCCAAAGGAAAGGTTTAGAAAACAATCCATAAAGAGTAATAGACGTATTTGGGGGAAGAGGAAGATATGTACTCATTTCACTTCTTTTTGTAGGTTTAATCCAGGATAAATCTGTAATGACTGAAACATACTGGGACCTGATGCTGTCTGGTGCTGGATGGGGAAGGCATTGGGTGGTTTATTCCATTCCTCACTGCACTGGTGACAACTTTATTTGTACTTTTGTATTATTTTGTAATATTTGACTCTTTCTTGTGTTCTTACTGGCATTGTTACCAAAGACTTGCCTTGCAGTTTGAATAGGCCTCTCTAGCAAGGTGGCTTCAGGTCAGAACTGATTTGTGGATGAATGATTGTATGTTTAAGGTCATTTTTTTCTGAGGATGTTGCAAAATTCCTGTAATGCAGAAGGCAAATGTGGGTACACGAGGATTGAAAAATTGCCTATCTAGTGCAAATATATGTCCTGACAATTCAGTTGTGGACAGGTATGGAGTAACTTTACCAGAAATGTTCCTCCATGGATCTCTCAGTGTTCATCTTATAACCCAAAGTGAAAGAAATTAATATTCCTTTGACTTTTTGGTGTGTGGTTTAAAGGATTTTAATGCACATTTTATAATTATCTACTCTAGGTTTTGATTTTCAGTCCAGCTCATCTCCCTGAGTGTAGTAACATATTGCACAATTAATTTGCTGTTTATAAAATGCCCCTGAAAAGAGGCTCTTCCATCCTGTTTATTCCTGTGTTTCCAGGTGATCTCCACAGGATAAAACAGTGGCTTCTGTGCCAACTTTTGTTCCAATTTTGCATTAATAGTGTTCAACTTTTGCCAATTTTTAAGGTCTTGGGTTTTGTTGAGGAAGTCTTTCTGTAAAACCTTAGAAATACAAGTATGTCATCCCAATACAATGGATAGGGTTTGAGTTTGCTAAATAAGTTGTCAGTAGGCTAGATGCTAGACCTGAATTTTCCCGAAAATTTTCCACTCTGTTAGCACCTATACAAGAGGATTTCCTCTTCACAGGGTTTTGGGTTTTATTTTGCTTTTTGGACTTTGTCTAATTCTTTGGTAAAATCATCTGGAAGAGAACTGGGGGAACTGTCAAAACACAGGTTGTTTCCTGTCATTGTCTAGAGCATTGTGGGCTTCCATCTCCTTCCTGCCTTTTGTTCCTGGGTTGATAATGTTGTCTTTAAATAAGTTCAAACAAAAATAGATGTAATAGAGCTGGAAATAGAAACGAGTATCCTTAAATTAATGTCTTTGCTGCCTGAGCACAATGTGCCAATAATAATAAAGCCAGGTGATCCCAGAGGGAAGTGTTTACAGCCTGTGGGTCTAATCCTGTCACCTTTCCCTTACAAGTGAATCTGCTGAAGTCACCAGCAGCACTTCAAGGAAGTGACAGATGTATGACAGTAGCAGCCAAGTAGAAAGAGGGATTTTTTTAGCTGGAGTGTGCTGCTCCCAAAAACTCACAGCTTTTTTAATAGGTGTTGATCATTTGTTCATGTGAGTTGTGCTCTATTACTCTACATCCCAGTAGCATCAGTGGCAGGAGTGTTGGATGCTGGACTTGAGGGACCCATGGAAAAATCTGTCCTTGCACTGTGACAGTGCCTAAAGGTCACAGTGAGGGTTTATGCCCTGTCCTGGAACATCTGCAAGTGGGGAGGAGTCTGTCTCAGAGCATGGCATGAAAATCAAAAGGCAAAACAGAGGTAGAATAAACAAGGGGAAGGATGTAGGGCAAAGTATGAAGGTAAATACCAACAAAAGCAAGTATTTTTAGATCACTAGTGATATGCCTCCAAAGGGGCTGTGCATTTTTTAAACATCTGTTAGTAAAGGAAATATTGCTTGTTGTTGAAGTACAGATGCATTTCTGGTATCAGGATAAAGGTGCATCTCAAAGCTGGTGTATCATTTTGAAATGTGTGACCAAGGGTATAGTGTTAGTACATAAAAGACAAAGCCTTTATCCTTGGGGAGCTTCTGGTAGGCATTGATCTGTGAGGAGAAGCACCAGTAGAGATTAAAAGCTTCTAAAATGAAAACAAGGAGACTCAAAAAAGTGAGATTGAGTTTTGAGGGGTCTTAAAACTTAGTATTAAATAAATGAATGAAAAAGAAAGTCTTAATGCTGCATTTTTATTGATCTGGTGGGTAGGGATGTGAGCTGTGGAAAGCTTGGAGTCTGCAGTAGGTAGAAGACGAGTCACAGCAGCAGAAAGGGAAAAAATGGGAGTTGACTTATGCTAATAAAGACATTTTTGCATGCTCAAGCAAAATAGGCCACTTCCAGAAACATGTTTAGCACTCATTTATTAAACCAGAGTGTCATTGTGTGTATGGCTGGCACAGCACCTGATGGACATGACTGAGCCTCTTCCTTATCTGTGTTGTGACTTTTCTCAATTGTTATGTTTCACCAGAGAGAGAACGTAATGGACATTAGAAGTAAATGTGTTGCTCTCCACAGTTCAAAACTGCCTTTGTCTTGTTTAAAAACAGTTACAGAATTTCTTCTCCAAGGGTGGAACTTGCTGGAGAGTTTTTAGACAATGAAAGAAAAACTCTCCTGAGGAAGATTTGTGGAAGCTGAAGAAGGCAAATCACTGTTGTACAGACTCTTGTATATGACTGTAGGATATTTTACAGATGGAGGAGGTAAAACCAATCAAAGAAAAAAGTAACTCAAAACCCTCAAACCCTAGTCTCCCCAAACCTGGATTTTATTGCACAGCACTCAAAAGATATAATTTCTAATTTAGAGATTCCTGTGTTCAAGGCTGCAGTAGTTAGTAAAGCCCCAAAATTTTAATTGTTTGAGGAGTATGTATGATGAAAAAACATTATGTGGTTGCAGAGGGACCACTATATATATTTCTAGAGTTATCTGTTACATATTTGTTTACAATTCTCTTGTTTTTGGCTCCTCCCTGCTCAAAAGAAAGCTATGGAGAAGGAGTCTGATTTAATAGGGTCTCCTGAGCTCTGCAGAAAGGCTATAAAATCTTTTAGTGAAGTCAGATAGGATGAATGTAGCATTAAAAAAATCAAGAGACCTGTAGATAAGATGAATTGTTGCTTCCCTTCAATTATTTCCCTTTTAGCCCAATGAAGAGGAGAAAACATGAAAACTCTGGCTTACTGTTTCCTGAGTGCTGGGAAAATTTTGGGTCGGTAAAAAACTTGCAAGATTTTGTTTTAGATCTGGCTGAGAAAACTGTCCATGGTGGGCAACCATCTCCAGCATCCAGAAGATCTCTCTCATATGACAGGCATTCAGCAGGCTCCTTAAATCAGGGTCTAGGAACTTCTGAGTGTCCTGAAACATGTCCCACAATAAAGGGGGGGGGACAGAGTTCTTAAGTTTAATATGGATCATTTAGACTAAAAAAGCAAATAACATAAACTATGATAAGAATACAAGGATTTATTATTAATTTATCCCTGTTGTTTCAATCTTAGAGGTCAAGAAAATGCAAGCACCAGGATTTTTGTAGGAACAGCATTTAAATTCAAACTCTTCATTTACCCCTTGTGGAAACTAAGTGCGTGCATGAAGGGAGTGAGTCAAACCTAAGACATGCTGCCATCTGATTATAACCCAATGGGTGGGAGGGACAAAGTCCTTGGGCTTTGAACGAGTTAGATATAAATACAGAGCTCACTGGCAAAGGTCTGCTCAGAGGGACAGGGGGCCCCAGACAGAAGGGGAAGTATTCCCAGTATCCTAAATAACAGACACTCCAATATAATTAATAAGCTCAGAGTCTTCTGGGCAGTGCTTGGATTAAAGGATACTAGAGTGACATATGCTTCTAGGGGAGGAAATCTTTCTCTTTTAAGAGGAAAAATGAAAAAGATTCTGTGCCAGAATTAGTAGATGAAGATCCTTATAGCCAAGAGAGATTTATCCTGTTTAAACATACTGTAACAGGGCCATAAAAGGCATATGTGCAGTATATCTGTAATCAAAGGAAAATGAAACAGGGCAGAAGGGAAGTTTTGAGAACTCATTTAATCAAATAGTTAAATTTCTTATTCTGAAAACTGAAGCTTGCTCAAAAAGAACAGGAACCACAGAAATAATTTGCAATGAGGGGGAGGATTGAGTACTAACTAGCCAATGATATAAATGACGAATTTGTAAACGTATTGAAAGTAAGGAGCTTCTTATGGAGAATCAGCCTGTGTATGGAGATAAGAGAGCAGTGAGGGAGAATCAGCATCGTGCTAAATCAACCCAATATGTGTTTGTGCAATGGCCAATTTAATTATTAAACCTGACTTAGGTGCAGAAAAAGAGATCTGAAACACAGTGAAGACAATCTTTCGAGTAACATCAATATGAGAGCCATTTGATTTATTTTATATGTGACATGAAGATTTTGGCTTAGGCATTTTGGCATGTTCTGTTATGGCACTGTTGTGTTGTTGTACAGATGAAATGCTTGTTGGATATATTAGCCTTCTGTTCTCAGTCTTCCATAACTTTTTGTTGGAGAAAGCAGGGATAATTTTTATTAGTTCTGCGTAAGCACTGAGGTTGGTTTAGGTCCCATGACAATGGAATTGATGTGAGGAGAGTTACCCACAGTCAAATTTGTAATCGAGCAGTGCCTTTTTATATGATTAAAGTATTTATTCTTTGCAGAGAGTTTTAAAATTGTTCAAATAGGGCCCTTGGCCTCTGCTCAAAGGTGAACTTTTTGGAAAGTTTGAGCAAAAATATTTCATCCATGTGTGAATATGAGGAGAGTGGAAAACTATTTTTCCTCTCCATAGACTTTTTGCTGCCTTCTTTTGAACAGCTCTGCAGTATGAGTAGCTGAGGCTTGTGGGCTAAAATTTGGCATTGAAATAGCCATAACTATGAAGTGCCTTAGTTTTGGCTTTGATTTGACTGAGTTGTGAGCCTCAGAAAACAATGTTCTCAGCATGCACTCCAGGGTGTTGTTTCTTCCTTCAAAGCTGCTGAAATGTGCAGCAGAGAGGATTTACTGTGAGCAACTGAGGAGGTCTGCAGCACAAAATTAGAGAAAGATATTGCTCTGAAGCTGCAGGGTCACATGGGCATGGAAAGGGGACAGAAGAGCTCTCAGAGCACTTATGGTTTACGAAAAATTTCTGGGTGTTTTGTGATCCGTGAAGCTGAAAGTCGAGTCCTAGGACCTGCAGCCTCTGCTCCTGCAGGTCATTTCCAAGGAGCCCAGACAGTGAGTAGGGATAAGGTGTGGGTGAGTAGGGACAGGGCTAAGCCCAGACTCTGAGGCACACAGGCACTACTTGCACTCCTCTGGAGGCAGAGGTTCAGGGAGTACAGCAAATACACCCTTGTTCCTCCCCACGACACAGGAGGGGTGCACTTTCCCAGAGATGTGCCCCTGGTTTTACACACAGGATTGCTTTGAAGCCTTTCCCAATGGGAGTCCAGGGACTTGCTGTTCCTGAAGGAGATATGCCCCCCAGATCTGAGATTATGTCCCTTTGGACAGCACAGCCTGTGAAACAGTGCATGCTTATCTAATTGCAATCACATGTGAAATCAGAGGGCCTGGGATGGCTGGATGTGCTTCCTTAACTACATAATTTTTGACTTAGCATAGTTAATTATGCAGTCTTATGAATCATTAATTTAGTTTTATGTATGGGAGCTCTGATGCATTTCCTCTGGCATTTTACAATGAAGCTGGTTAATATTTGCAATTTCTTGAAGGCTTCTGTTTAGCTCTGGTGTCCAGGAAGGCAGATTATGATGGACTTATGTGTTTGGTTCTTTACTGAGCTGCAACTTCATTGTCACATCTTTCAGAGTGAGGAGGAAGCAGTGTTTTCCCTTTTGCACAGAAGTGAAGCTTGCAAAGGTTGCAGGCAGTAAAAATGCTAACATACAGTGTGTAATGTAGCAATTTTTTCACTTTGATTAGTTAGTAGTTTGTAATTGAAATTCAATGTTTGATTCTAACAACTTTTCTGACTGGCTGATGTGTAATGATACTGCATGTCAGTCATTTAAAGAATATGTATAACCAAGTTTATTAATCCCAGATGAGGCAGATGGAAGACCTGGCTCACCTCTGCTCCCTTCTACATCAGCTCGCAGCACGTGCAAACATTGCCCGTGCTGATGGAAATGTGAGGTATGTGCCTGGGAGGTGCTTTGTGCCATAAAGGACCTTCAGGAGATTGGAGTGAATTGAATATTAAGCAGCTCTAAAGCAGCCCATGACAAACTAACTGTGCAATGGAGTGGGAAGCTGGAACTTGGGTGTGCACAATGTGAGGAACAATCCTAGGTGAATCTCCTGTAGTGTCTGTGGTGAAGAGCTCTCTGCAGCCAAACTACATGTCAGAGTGGGCTGTCAAAGAAACACAATATAAAACTGATTTGTGTTTGGATTTCTGTAGTGTCTGCATTATCTAGCTTTTGTGGTTCATCTACATATGATTTTTTTTTTTCAGTTTCAATCTCCAGAACTGCAGGCCACAGCACCTGTTAGTTATCAAATTGAGAGCACGTGCCATAAACAGAAAGCAAGAACTAAGTATGGTTTAAAGAAACCAGATGAATAACAATTAATGAGATAGTCTTAATAGAAACAGTATTTATTTTCTTTTGTAGGCACTCACTTCAAAGGCATCATCCATTGCAGGGGTGTCTCTTTGGACAGGCTTTATGCTAAATGATGGATTCTTGTATTTCCTACGGAATGAATAGAGGGTCTTATAGAATTTTCTTTTTCAATTAACAGTTAGGTAATGCCCTTGAGGTAGCATAGCTTTGGAGAAAAAGGTAATACTATAAAAATGTTGACTACAAAGGCATGGTTACTAGGAAGTGTCTTGCTTAACCAACACACAACCAGTTCTGACTCCCAGCCTAATCAAGCACCAAGGAGTGGAAATGGCTTGAGGTGGTGCTGCCATTGAAAGGATCTTCTTGAAACCATAGCTTAACTTATGCTTTTGTAATGCAAGGAGTGTATTTCTGATTAAAAAAAAAAAATAAAGACAAAAAAAAGAAGAAGACAGTGGTGTGTTTTTTTTCCCATCTCCCAGGGAACATCCTTGCCCAGTGAAGGTGACCTGCATGCACACCTCAGATACATGGCTTTGTCCTTTTAGGCTGTGTGATTTCTTTCTCTCCTGGAGAAGCTGTTAGGGATCATTCTTATATCACCTTGTTGCTTTGTCCTTTTCTTTTACTCTCCCAAATATTTTCCATATTTGGGGTATCTCTGACTCCTGTTTCCTCTTGTCCTCCTGCCAGGCCCTGAGCAGGGGCAGTCAGATGAGCTGCTCTTTATTTCCAGCTGCTTTATAGATCTTGTGCTTTGTCTTCCCATGCAGGCATCTGCATGCCAGCTGCAGCAACAGCTGAAACCCAGGGAAAATCACCACTCTGCCACTACCTTATTTCCCTGTGGACAGTCAGCCAGTTCTTGTTGGGCTCTAAACGGTCAATGATCTGCAGTCTGAGAGTTTTCCAGACCTCAAAGTATTTTCTTATATAACATTTCAGTGTGAGAAGTGTAAAGTTGCATTCACAAGTGGATTTGTGCTTCTCTCTTGTTGCGAGTGAGAGGGAATGAGTGCTCAGATGTATTAGAGGAACAATTCTGCTTTGGTAAAAAGGGCAGGCACAGGGCTTGATTATGGCAGGAATGCAGTTATTGCATGTGAACATGATTTGGAAAGAACCAAATGTTTAACACAGTGTTGACTGCATAGTTCATTGGTGTAGATCAGTTCTGTGATTAAAGTCTGCTAAAAGAGTAAACCAGCAGTCCTACTAAACAGAGCTATAGACTCTTCTTCCTCATTTTCAGGCTTCCTTCTAACTTTGAAATCTTTACAGAACATCTTTTAGATTAATCAGAGCCTGGTTGGTCTTCATGTTTTCCTGTGCATTCAGACTCTGTCTCCTGGTCTCAAATAAGTGGTTGTACACTATGTAATGGATTTTAAGTGTAATTAAGTGTTATATATGCTTTTTCTCTTTTCCAGTATTAAATAATCAGTGTTTGCATATATAAGACAGGTTTTTAGGGGCCTTGAAATATCCTTTTCCCAAGGCAGACAGTTATCAACAGAATGTCTGATTACTGCTCCTTCTGTAACCTTTCACTGTGACATGATTGGACTCAGTGATCTTAGAGATTGTTTCCAATCTGAACAATTCAATGGTTCTGAAGTCTGGGCACTGTATCTCCCCGAAAATAATCTATGAAGAAAATCTAACTCTGTGCAAAACTGATGGCAAATCCAGTGAATAAAAATGGCAGCTTTCTGCAGCTTGCTAAACTGTACGAGGTCATCTGCTGCTCCTTCCTGGTGGAGGTTCTCTGTGACACTTGTCAGTGGCCAAGAGGATTCAGGAACATAATTTCTGAGAGGGCTTGTGCTCTGCCTTGAATGGAAAGTCCTGAGCTTGTCTGTCCATAAGGTATTCTGTAAGGATCCAGTCTGAAATGTGATTCAAGAGAAGCTAAATTGAATCAAATACAAGAGCTCCTTCCCACTGTATTAACTCACTGCCATTTTCTTTTTAGTAAAGAAATAGAAATAAGTGCCATTGCTTTGTGACTGCCATCCAGGGTGATGGTAGTGCATGTACTGTGGCATCAGGACATCATCACACAAAAAAGCTTTTATTTCAGAGTAATTTTTGGCTTTGGTGTTGTACTTCTTGTGGCTGGATATGCATTTGCATATGCTGGTATGTTGGTCCTGTTCAATGGCAATTTGCTCTGCAGGTACTCACACACCTGCTGGGCTGGCCACAAGGGCTTCAATGCACACTCCACTTTCTGCACATTAAAGTTACGATGTGGAAGAGCGGTTTGCAAAATCTAAAGCGTTCAGAATGCTCTTTGCAGTTTTACAGGAAAAGCCACAGGACTCTGGGAAATCTACACTTCCATTTGTAGGTGCAGTACACTTGAGTCAAGTTATCAATGTCTGTTTATTTCGGATCACTTCAGGATCACACACGTAAACCAAAAGCACAGCCTAGCAAGTGATGAGATCAGGGCACCTGTGACCACACAGCTCAGTCTTGGTTTCATAGCTGAAAATAATGTTCCTTGCTTCTGTATGGTTCCTCGTGTTAAGGGTAGAAATGCTGACAGCCCCCGAGTCTGCAGTGCTCCTCAGGTCACCGGTACTAACACTGGTGGGAATAAAACCAGGAACGTGCTGGAGGTTAATGTGGGGCTTTGGGAAGTCTCAGCTCTGTTTCAATTCTTAGCGCTTTCGTTGCCTTGCACTGGAATTTGTGCACTTGAATCATCCCTATTTTAAGTCCCAAAAAGCAGGTAATTGAAGACAGCTCAGGAGGCGACGAAGTGAGTGGGGTTTTAGGGTGTCTTGATACGGTCGTGTCAGCACGCAGGTGCCTACAGCTAGAGCATCCACAGAGGTGTTCGTGGCTCATGGGGGCTTCTTTGTGCGCGATACAGAATAAAAGCGAGGGCAGTGTCGGCGACTGCCGGGCAGGGCTAACTAAAACCTTTAATCCCCTTACTTCCCAACCAGCAGAAGTAAGTTTTTAAAGTGAAGCATAGCTTAAAATTCCTTCCTTACGTTAGCCCGAACACCTGATCCGCGGCCGCCCCCGCTCCCCTCTGCCCTGCCCGGGCAGCGACAGAGGAAAGAGGGGAGGGAAGGGAAGGAGGGGAAGAGAAGGGAGATGAGGAGGAGGCGCTTCCCTGGGAGGAGGACGGGACGGCCCGCGGCGCCGAGCGGGGACTGCCGGGGCAGCACAGGCACCGCCAGGCAGGGCACTCCGAGCGGGGCCGCGGCCATAAACAGGAAACCCTGAGCGGGCCGGGCCGAGGCGGCGCCAGGCACGGCCGCCTCCCCCTCCCTTAGTGGAGAGCT
>JANPWX010000200.1:460428-533531 GCA_024734555.1 Trochalopteron elliotii
AACTCCCGTTGTAAGATCCCATGTGGGCGCAGCGCGACGCGTCCGAGCCGGCGCCCCGCAAAGCCACCGAGGATGAAACTGCTGTGGAGAGCGAAAATGGTAATCCGCTGTCCCGTCCCCTGCCCTGCCGCGGGTCCCGCTGCCCAGCCGGGCTCAGTGCCAGCGATGCTGTGCCCGGTGCCGGACGGTGCCGTGCCAAGCCATGCCGTGCCCGGGCCCGGCGATGCTGTGCCCGGTGCCCGGGGTGTCGTGTCCGAGCGATGCGGTGCCCAGCGATGCTGTGCCCGGTACCGGGATTTGCTGTGCCCGGCGATGTCGTGCCCGGTTCCGAGCAGTCCCCACATCACACGCTCGCTGGAAGTTCGGGAGACATTGCACTCTGGTTTATTATCCTTGGCTTTTTATTTACGAGTTGTATTCTCTCTTCTTCCCTCCCCCTCTTCCCCCTCCCCGGCTCTAAAGCTGCTTGGGTTTTTTTTTTCTCTTGTTCTTGAAATAATAGGTTTTTGGAAGAGCAAATCACGAGCGCTTCAGACCCCTCCTTCTCAAGAGAATTAAAATGTCGCTGTGTTTTAAATGCACTGTAGCTTCAAAGATTCAAGGCTGTCTGCTGAAGTAATTCAGCAGTTTTAAAAGTGCGAATCCTTCCCTAAATGAAAGGCCAAAGAGATTAATTGCTATAGAAAAGAGGGGAGGAAAGAGACGACTGCTAATCAAAACCAAACTCTTTCCTTAGAAGACTTCATGCAACTATTTAAAATATGTGCTAGTCTAGGGAAAACAGTTAAATGGAAAGTCAGGGTACCTCGATACCACAGGAAAGGACAGCTTGCCAAGAATATCTCCAGTGTTCCCTCAACCTAAGGGTATCCTGGATTGCGTTGATTGTTGTTTACTTTGTGCTGCCCATCTCCTCTGCTCTGCCTGGAGCAGCGGAGCACCTGGGATAGATTGTGGTCAGCACAAAGGGGAAAACGTTCCTTTTCATCTTGTTTTTCTTTCTCCTTTTCCTGGCAGACCACATTTCAGGATGGGGGTGAAGAGGTAGAAGATGGAGCTGTCTACAATGTCACCCTTAAAAAAGTGCAGATTCAGCAGGCTGCCAACAAAGGAGCGAGGTGGCTGGGGGTAAGTGAGGCTAGCGCCGGGGCGCTGGGGAGGGCTGCTCATGGACTTCGGAGCAGTTTCCAGGGAGCTGAATTCCACAGGAATTGTTACAATATTAACTTTTAGCACTGACTGCTCTCATGATTAAAAAAAAAAAAAAAAAAAAGAACAAACACTGAACTAGTCTGCTTGGGTCATCTGAAATAACACTCTCCTTGTGTTGACTCTTCCTCTTTTCTTGACCTGGAAAAACAATTTGACCGGCTGTGGCCATGTATCAGGTGATTCTTGGTGCAGAAATAAGGATCTTAGCTTATGGCCCGAGGAGCTAAAGATTTAACAGTTATTTCAGTCTGGACTATATCTCATTTCTGCTGTTAGGAACCTATCTCAGGTTCCTATCTCTATCTAACAAATAGTTATGTTATTTTGACTGGTGAAGGTCCCTCAAAGTCAGCAGAACTTCCTCTGAACTTAAAGGAATATTGGTTTGGGTCTTATTTCTGTGTTGCTTTCTTAGCCAGATGAGAAATTAATTGTATTTCTGCAAGAAATACAGCTCTGTACTGTTTTTCAAAGCACGAAGGCTTTAATGGTAAGTAAAATGAGCTTAAATGCAGGCAGTTGATTTGACATGGTGCTGAGTGCCTTCACCTTTATCAGGCCAGGTCTCCAGCTGATAAAAAGTTTCCTCACTTCATTGGAATCAGTGCAGCTGTGGCAGTTGGGGCCAGGTGTGCAGGAAATGCCTATAACTTTCATAGTATTTTGTTATGTTTGTTTCTTTTTTTCTTGCGATTAAAGGCAGTAATATAAGAAGTTGGCTTGATGTAGTATCCATGTTAGTATTTTAAAGGCTTTTAAGACTGCTTGAGATTTATATCCAGTCATTTTCTTGTGGAGCTCCTGTCACATGAAGCAATACAGCAGAGCTGAAACCAGAGTCGGCAAAAATAAGCAAATTCTGTCTTGCATACAGATAGTGCTTAGAGTCTCCCCTTCCCGTGTTTCCAAGAAGTACACAGAGTACTAATCAAAACAGATCATTTCAAATCTGCTTCCTTTGAGTGGCAGATTTCCCATTTCTGCCTCCTGTTTTTACCAGGAAGAATACTACCAAGTATGTTTGAGCTCCTGCAACTTTCCCTGTTGGTTTTGTGTAAGAGGTGAAGATAATTTTGAACGTGTCTGTGTCCCATAAACATAGTTTAGAAAAGTAGAAGTTTTTTCCTGCTTGTGCTGTGTTGTTCCTTGTAATAGAAGGAGTTTGCCAGGCCTTGGTCATGTTCTCAAAGGAAGGGAATGTGTATTTTCCTGCAGTCATCCCTACAGCTGATGCTGCCCATCCCAGTAGGAGGACTGGGGACTGCAAGGTCAGGGCAGTGACTGTCAGGTTCCTGAGGCTGTTGTTGGTTTTTTCAGGTCAGAATGTTTGTGGGGAAGGAGACAATATGTCAGAAATCCACACCTGTTCTGGGTATAAATCTGTGACTTTGGCTTCCAGTCTGGTGTCTTTCACGAGGAAAAAACCCAAATCTTACATATATTATTTAAAAATATTTTGGAACATATGGGCTGTTTGTTTCCTTTAAGCTCTTCAGAACATAAAGTATTTTAAGCTCTTCTTGTGATCTTGTTTTATTAATGGCTTTTTTTGTGGCCCTGAAATCAATAAATAGCCTCTAACCCAGAGCATTATTTATGAAGAGCCATCCCTGCCCCCAGGAGTTTGGCTTTGAAAAGCCAAATTGTCTCTTTTAGAACTGTCATCAGGTGACTTTTTTGGAATTTATAAAGATGTATTTTTTTGTATGCTTTGAAACTCATTAGCACTAAATTAACAAGGTGTTGGATTTAGCAATGTTGGACTTAATTTTTTTGATGATGCTCGAAGTCAGGCTTAGATTGAAGACTCAAGGTCAACAATGTATTTGTAGATCAGCAAGTATTGAGCCTTCACAGTAACAAACATAGTAACTCTCTTATCGATCATATGCATGCCTGCATTTACTTTTTTAAAAACTTTTTCTCAGTGTCAGTTTGTGTCCTTAGCAGTATGACCCCTTCTGAGACACTGAGCTTCTCCTGGTTTGTTGTGGCAGGTCAAGTCTAATAAGCCTTTCTTAGAATTCTCCATCCTAAGAACCCATCCATGGGCCATGTAATGAGAGAGTGGAGTGTTTGAAGGCCAATCATAAGATTCCAACTTGCCTACTGCCTACTTGCCTAAACACTTGCCTACTGAAATACAGAAATGTCTTTCTTGTGTTTTCAAACTTCTGCAGCTAACAAAAGTGAAAGAGAAACAGGCTGTGACTTAAGCAGGCATCAGCAGTTCAGAAATCTCAGAAGTGTGAAGCTTTTGGATAATCACTGAATTTCTTAGCTTTAAATTTAATATTAGACATCAAAGGATGCTAATAATAGCCACTGCTTTTGTCACCACATACTTAGTCACTAAATATTTAGTGAAGCTTAAGACTTTAAGCACTAGAGTATTAGGGAATATTAAAAGCTCTAGTGGGAGCTCAGTATTGTGAGAGATGCTACACAAAAGCACTGTTTTGACTTAAAAGAATGTGCAGGGGTGATATTTAAAGAGGATTGTCTGTACATACGTCTTAGCCAATGATGGGTATCAAAGCTTCAAAAGTCAAGTGTACCTTCTAGAAATACTGAGAGAAAATCCCTGCCAAACTGAATGGGTTCAACCAGAGAAAGCATGAATGCATTTTTTTTGAAAACAAAGTGAGTTTTGGTGTCTCCAGAATCCTGGAGAGAGAGGAACAAGCTACAAAAGCCATGGAAGCTGAGATACATGGCCTGATATCCTTGTGAGAGAAAAGGATGGAGAAGTAGAGATTTGTACATATGGATGGAACACACTCAGAAGAGGGGATGAGGAGGATTTGGGGTGGACAATCATCATCAGTTTGACATTATGTCAGGCTAGAAAAAAAGGCATATTAGTAACAGGAAGGGAAGGTTTGGGAGCACAGCAAGGAATTTGAACGATGTGGTTAGAGTGTGCTGTGTTTTAAAACTTTATTTTCAGAAAGAGCCTGAAAAATGGGATTCAGCTTCCCTCTGAGGATGTGAATGCAGCCCATAGGGAGGCTGGATGTCAAAGAGGATGGTGCTGTTGTCTGTGACAAAAAGACACCAAAGCATAAAAGACAAATGTCTGGGGGATCAAGTCTGATCTTGAACTGACAGCCAGGTACCCCTGTGAAATGAAACAGAGACGAGTTTAGTCATACTGTAGCCGGGAGTAGGGAAGAGCAGCCGAACAGTGGATGTGAAAGTAGATCAGCCGCTAAATACCTCCATTTCTGTGTCCAGGGGCAATATGCTGATGGTGTGAATGGCGTGGGGAGGTGAACTCCAGCCGGTGATCTATGGGAAACATAGAATAGAAGGGAAAAAGCAGCGGTAAAGAAGTACATGGAGAGATGGGGGGAGCTGGAGGAGGGGGAAGAGTGGTGCAGGAAGAAGAGAGGCATGGTTGTGGTGTGGGTGGGTGGACAAGATTACTGAAATAAAAGGAAACGAGGTTTTAAAATGCTGTGGAATGACTATTGTCGAGCCCCTTGTTAAGCGGCTGGAGTGCTTTATCTCCCCCTTCCTGGAGTTAGGGAAGGATGGGCCACCGCTGTCCAGCCCTGGGAGAGGAGGGAATGGTGAGGAATGAGCCGCTCAGACAGGAGGGGCTCCTGAATACCTGCAAATGTCTTTTCCTGTCGGAGTCCTTCATCTGGGAATGAGATGAGGAAGAGACCTACCATGTGTATTTAGTGGGGCAGGTCACAGGAAATGCAGCCAGGAACTGGAGTTCCCCAAGCCTCAGTGCTGATTCCCCACACCTGAAATGATTGCTGAGCTTTCCGAGTACATCCTCGCCATCCAGCTTCTTGCTTTACTCCTGGATGACACGGGCTCCCCTTCCTCTGAGTCTTAAATATTCAGATAACAGATAAATAGTTTGCTCACTTGTGGCCAGGCTGCCTGGCTTCATTAGGCATGGATTACACAGCTAGAGGAGATTTTAGTTTTTGCTTTCTCTTCTTGGCTACAGCTGAACTTCTGGCTCTGGGGTTTGTTCAGGCAGAGATGGATGCAAAATATAGCTGGTCTTAAAGTGTCTTTATTATTATAATGTTGGGTGTATAGCAGAACATGGTCCTCCAAAATTTGCCAATGAACTGCTGTTAGAAGGGTGCTTTTCACTACCTTAAATTGTTAAAAGAGGGAAAAGCTGAAAAGTAGCAAATCAATCGCTTAATATTTGTGTGTTTTCTTAGCACTGCTATTATTTGATAATTACCTTTTCTGGGAATTTTGTGGTGCTTTAAAACCAAATTTTTGATTTTATAAAATTTTACTACTTTTGTTTTGTTTTGTTTTACTTAGTGTGAGTGATTGCCTTGCACTGAAAGCTGCATGTGCCCACAAGTTTGGCTTCTAAACACTTCCACAGTCACATACATTGGCAGGAAGCTTGTGCTGGAGAGCTCAGGCAGAAAAATATTGCAAAAACTTGTGGCTAAGTAATCTGTATCCCAGCTGGGACCTGGGACACAACCATCTCTCTGACTTGATCAATACATCAGAAAAGAAGTTTTAGTCTGGATTTCTTTCTTTCCAGCACAGACCTCCTAACTCTGGGTTGAGATTTAAGTGGTGCCTGGAATCATCAACATTTAGGAAGAAGCAAAACCTCACATTTTCTCTGGCCTGCTCCTGCCCTCCCACATGCCCTTCTGAGTCAGCTCTGTGATTTCTTTTTCATCTTACCCTTAGATCCCAGATGTTCTGGTTGAGTTTAGTTTCCTGTGGAAGCAGCAGGCAATGACTTGGCTGATCGTTGTCCTTGCTGCAGCTTGCTGTTTTGTCTCTTGATTTAGATCATGTGTTGGTCACTTTTGGCTAGAGCAGACTCTTTAATCAGGTTCCCTCAGCCTGCCCTGACTGTCCAGACCAAGGCCAGGGTGTAGTTCTGGCTGTATATTTGGCAGAAGGAGAAAAGCAGCTCCCAAGGAGCTGACAGGCTTCCTACAGAAACAGAGCTGTGCTACTGTCCACTCCAAAATCTCTGAGGGGCTGGCTTGGAGAAGGAAGAAGGATGAGGTGTGCTCACATTGGTTTTGCTTGGAGGGAGATGTCTGTTGGGTGCTGGAGACCCACAAAGTAACATATTCAGAGGGAATGGAATGATTTTACCTATAGACGTGTACACAATTATCCAAAAGAAAGCTTTGGCATCTCACTCAGCTTGTCTTTTGGTTTGGAGTAGGCTCTTTCCTCCTCTCCTTCCTTCAGTTGTGGGCATAATAGTACCATGGTACTATTCACAGCCCTTATTAATGACTTCTAATGGAATATTTTTCTCCTTGCTTCCTGGTATAGGCTCCAGGGATATCCTGAGTAGCAGTCTTGGATACAGTCATCAGCTGGTTAATAGAGTCTGTGTGTGCAACAGATGCTCAAAAATGGAAACTGAGCCTATTAAGAGTTTTAAAAAGGAAGCCTGAAAGTTTACTGTCCATTACTTTCCCAGTTCCAAATACAAAATGCATAATTAGAAGGGTGCCTGGCTCTGTAGCACAGTGTTATGCTCTCAGTTGAGTGTAAGACCTCCCACTCCAAGCTGCCAAAGCATGACAGGGTGGCAGTGCTTTAATCCTGTGGTGTCAGGAAGGCTGAGTTAGGGCTGGGATACCCTGGCATGGCCATGAGGAACTAGGGAGAGACAGGGGCAGCCTCCCTTCCTGTGCAGGGGCACCTTTTGCTAATGATTCTTACATAAAGTGGAATAACAAGAGTTAAGGGAGCCTCTTGAGTAAAGCTGCTGCAGACTGTTCTGTTGCTGCACTGGTTGTGTGTGTCTGCATTTTGGATATCTCCCAGCCAGCCTGCTCATGGACAAAACTTGCCCTTGGCATTTACCTGTGACATGCAGGATTAGAATGACATTCTGTGCTGTAATTGCTTTCCCCTGGGAATTCCTCTGACAGACTGTTTTTTTAAACTGTGCTAGTTGGATGCTACAGGTTCTCTCTAAATTCCATTGCCTTAACTGTCTTGCTGCTGCCATCACTGAATATTATCTTGCTTGCTTTTTTAAGAAGCACTAAGTGAAAAGAATAACCCCCAAACTTTGCTTGCTCTGCAAAGGAGCTGGCACTTTCTTTCTGCATGCTAGATGTAGGTCACTTGTTGGGTTAAGGAAGAGTTGGCAAGGAATGTGGCCATGTGTCATCTGCAAGCCTGTGAGATGCAGCACATGAACTGGACTGAAATGTTGTACAGAGAACAGCCCTGGAGAAACCATTAGTTTCACTGTTTGGGTTTTGATGCCTTCATTTAAAGAACAAGCTGAAGCATTTCAAGTACGTTAGTCACACTTGGATTTAAATTTAACCTTGGAAAAGCTAATTAAAAATGTGTGTAAATGCACGTTTGAACTTGCATCTGTTACTCCTGCTAGTTTTTAAATACATTGTTTCCTTTAGCCAGCACCATAAGGAGGTGCACCTGTGTGAAGAAGCCAGCACGAAGTAGTCAGATCGTGGCTTAGCCCCTTGGAGAAAACGGGGTTCTTTTGTGTAACAGGGGTAAATAAATACTAACTCAGTGTGGATCCTGCCCTTGCTTGTCTTTGTGTAGTGACTGTGCAGTGTCTTGTAAAGCAGGGGCAAAAGGTTTGTGATGTCTTAGTGTTAATATCACGTTAAGACAGCATCAGAGATTGTAAGAGATGATTCCTAAAGGGGATTGGAACCTCATTCCTGAAGGCTTGAGCAGCTCACCAGCAGTTGTCTGTGGGCAGGTGTTGTGGTTTGCTCCTGCAGTCTCCCAAAAGTACTTTTGCCCTTGATTCACCCCAAGAAGTGCTATGTTCAGTGGCCATACAAGAAGTGACTTGTAATTCTTCCTGGGTGGTACACTAGCATGTAGGGCTCAACTATAAAGTCTGTGTTAAGTTTTTACACCTTATGGAATAAGAATTTTATTGATGTATGAGGATGTGTGTTTTGTTTTAATGTGGTGTGGTTTTTTTTGTTTTTTAAAATTTAAATAAAGTTTTAAAGCCATAGTGAGGAATTACATGCTTTGGACATGGAAATCCTTTTTACCTTGGACCAAACTGAACTCATGCTAATGCTTGAATGCTGTAGTTCAGTTTAGCACCATGCCACCAATAGGTGACAATTTAGGGACTGCAAGGAAAGCAGACATATGCAAGTGATGTGATAGTGGTCGTGCATTCTTACAGCACCTTTCACCCAGATAACTTTCAAAGCATGGCTGCAGATTTTCTCCAGACTGACTATGTTGGATGTTGTAATGTAACACAGCAGAAAAGCAAGATTTGGGTAGGATTAAAATTCAGCCTCAGTGCTGTGGCCTGGGTTTGGGAGATTCCCCTTTCATTTGGGAGGTGGGAAAGAGATGGGGAAAAAGTGCTTCTGGGACAATGTGACTTCAAAAAGCCTGGGGTTTTGAGGCTGCTGAAGGGTTTGAACCATTAAAAAAAGTCAGGGGAGATGGATTAGCTGTCAGAGCTGCATGGTAATATTTATTTAGTGGCTTCATAGTGTTATCACATGGATATCTTCTTCACATGTGACACATGCAGCAAGGAGCAGCTGCTTAGCAAGGCACAGCAGCACATGGAAACAATTTAAGACCAGAAGTGAATTAATTAAAGCCATCTGGGGAGAAGACCTGGACTTCTGAGTTCAGAGTTCTGTGGAAGCATTTGCCCACCATGCAACAGCAGTTGTGAAAGGAAGCTCAAATATTAAATTACAGCAGGGAAGGGGGAGTGAAGTGAAGCTTAGAAAATACTGTTAGGGAGATGAAAGTAACTCCTGGTGCTTCTTCTCTCATCTCCAAGGTAGGAGAACTGGAAAAGGCATCCCCAGGTGGAAAGGGATTTGGAGACACCAAAAAGGTGAGGACTGTTATATTTGTGGCTTGGTGCAAGTGGGGTTGATGTGCAAGTTTAGCAATAAATCCTTGCAGGATTGAGGCTCCATTCTGGCAATGAACAGGAGGATATAGGAGAAGCCTTCATACAGTGAGTGAGAAGGGACATGTTATCTCCAGGGTGGTTTTGAAAGCAAGGGGGAAAAGAAGTTAGTGATTTTACATTGTGTGTAATTAACCTGAAGGGACTTGCTACTGGCAGAATTAATCGAGTCCAACCAAGTCCAGGAGGATTCAGAGAGGATTGAACATTTATATAAATAATGAGAACAAATGCATGAGATTCAAAACACAAGACATGAATTTTTGTGATTTAGGGATAAAACAAACATGTCCTGCAGCTGAGAAAAGTCTTTTCCTTTAGACTTGTTATTCTGAATGTTCTTCACCTTCCTCTATAGCATCTGACCATTGTTAGAGGAGGGAAAACCTCTTGTTTAGTTTAGAATGATGATTATTATGTGTGGCTGTTTATACAGTTCTGTTTTCAATTTGTTTGCAGCAAATGTTGAATGAGGGAGAATAAGATTGAACACAGGTACTTATCAAAAGAATCATGAGGACATTAATGCCCAGGAGGTGTCAGGGCCATATTGCCACATGATACAGGAGTTTGGTGTGGGCTCGTTTTCCAGTAGCCCTGCAACCTTCTCCTGGTTAAGGAGAACTCTGGGTGCTCAAATCTTGCTCTTTTTTATGTGTGCAAAGCAAAAGTTTGCATCTGTGCAGTTTTAGGCTCTGCAAAAGTAGGAATTATGTGGGTTGCCCTTTGCTTTTACCCCATTCAGCTTCATAATAGCTGCTTTAAAAACGAGGCAGCTTGAGCAGAACAGGGTACTCTACATGTGGGCTCCTCAGACTTTTTTTGGTTTGCTTTTCGTTGTCACTTGCAAGCATTGTGCTGAAATATGTAATGTTCTATCTGCTGTAATCCTTCAGGTCTTTTCTTGGGTCTGTGTGCCACCGTGGGACCTCAGAGGGCAGGACTTTGAGCAGACATTTTCTCTGGCCTCTCACATTTATCTCTGTTTAGTTGCATAAGCCATGTTGCACATCAGAGTGTAGCTCACCTTCAGCAGCTTTGGCAATCAAAATGAGACTTTGGCAGCTCCACCTCAGGTGTGAGGCTTCGTGCCACTTTGCATGGTGACATTCAGTAACCTTTGGCTCTGCTCAGTTGCAGACTGATGGAGTTCTGACTTTTTTCTCTGTGCCACCTCCATGGTTGTCCTGCACACGGGTGTGACAGCAGCCACAGTGGCAGTAAGGAGGTGTAGGCATTTCGAGTGCTTTTTTATTGTGGAGTAATCCTGTTATTATGGTGTATTTCATCTATTTCTTTCTCTTATATTCTTCTCACCTTTTTTTGTCTGAAAGGAGTTTAAAGGATTATTTTCCCCTCCCACCCCCTCACCTGCTTTGTCCTGCCTTTCTCCCTATGGAGACTCAACCTTTCTTCCAGTCAGTAGCTGTTTCTTCCTTTCTGGGGAGTTCATGGGCTCTTGGTGCAAGTAAAACAACATGTTTTTCTTACTAAGTGGCATTTTCCATTGAAAGATCTCAGAATGATTGAACAATATGGAATGATTGAATGCTTTGAGATGACCCTTGGGCTTCAAGCAGGAGACTTGTGGTAGATCTCATTAGACTGCCAGATCCCAGTGGCTCCTTGTTAGTATCTATAAATCCATGAGCAGAAATAGACCATCATGTTAGAGACAGCTAGGGTTTTATTCCCTCCTAAATATAGTTTATGCCCCACACAAGCTTGCATGTATTGAGTAAATTGAGTTTCTGCTTTGACTTGAATTGAGTGCAGAATGTCCTTCAGTTGTTTAGAGGGTTCCTGTGGATAGAGCTTGTCAGATGAGGTTCATAACATTTAAGAGAAGTGTTGATGTTGGGATGCAAACAAATTAGTACACCTATCTGGATTAGCTGTTGTCTTCAGTACAATAACTAAGTGCTCCTGAGGTGCATTTGAATATTCAATTTAAATATTCCATGCAAATACAGCAAGAAAATTATTATGAAGATATACCTCTGCTTTTGTTTGCTTGGTTTGTAGTAATCTCTGGCTGTACCTCTGATGCATTTTGTGTTTCTTAGAGTAGAAACCCTTTAGGGCAGGGCTGGTGTCTTTGGTTTGGAGATGGCAGCCATTGTGCTGCTGTTGGAAATGCCCCATGAGCAACAACGACGTGTTTCACTTGGAAGGCAGATCTGAAGCCTTTGCATTCCTCCCGTGGAGTGCTTCAGATTGATTCTGGCTGTGCTCCGGGCTCCTGGCTCTCTGGAGCAGAGAAAATGTGAATGAACTCTTGCACACTTACTTAAAGCATGAGGCTTGCATTCTTCCTGCAAAAACAGGCACTTTGTTCAGGAAAACATCAGGTGGTCAGGGAGGACAGGGCAGGGAAGAGCAGAGGTGTGCTATTAACTCTGGCTGGGTAATTAAACAACAACCCCCTCAAAAGAGAAGAAAAACCAATGTGGGCAACTTCTGATTTTTCTGGCATTTTTTTCTTTTTTTCCCCCCTTTACTTGCAAGCTATACTTACTTTGCATTCCGACTCAATACTTCCACATAATTATGTGTTTTGATTTATGCCCATTGCCTTAGGATTTCAGTCCAAGTGCAACTCAGCATTCTTAAACCAAAACACAAATATCTGCAGAGGGTTCAGGGCCAGCTCACACTGTTTGTGCTGGGGCAGAAGAGGAGGGTCCATGACTGGTGCTGTAGTTAGGAGAATGTAGTAATTTGTGTGTAGGAATGTGGTGGTTTGGTTGTCACACACTTCTGTTGGTCCAGGGACATGCAGGATTTCTCATAGAGAAAATACCTGTAGGACTGAGACAAGGATGTTGCTGTGGCTTGCAGACACACGTGTAGCCAAACACAGTCACTCCCTGGCTATACAGGGGGCTGTTTGTGCAGGACAACACCAGGAGATACCATACTGCATCCCTTGTGATGTCTAGATAATGTAGTAAAAATGCAGCTTGGCCTGGACTAATGATTGAGTTAATATTTTTGGACTCTTTGAGCACGTAAATAAATATTCAAGCTGGTAACACTTAATATTAGGGAACATTAACTTCCTATTCATGCTTTTTCTACTCAGACCCCACCCTGGAGAGGCCTCTTAGCTTCAAAACAAAGGGTAGTAAAAAGCACAGCCATGGAAATGTAGTTTATAATACAGTTTAGGTATGTTTTTATGCTATGGTCATAAAAGTGGTTATTGACTACTAACCTGTTTCTTCTTAAAAGCTGAGAAAAAAATTGGCATTAGAGATTGCTCACAGTAATTATGAGACATGTAGCAGCATTTCTTGGGTATTTGTTGTTCCACAAAAATACCTTGTTCCAAGTTCAGTTTACTTTGAAATATGAATCAGTCTTCTGCTAAGTATTTTCTCCTCTGTCAGAAGGCATTTCATCTCCCCTCACCTACAGGTTAAATTTCCAGCTATTCATACTATTAGTAATTTATCACTCTTGGCTTGCTGTTTACACTGGATACAGTGGCAGTGTACACTGATTTCCTGACTCGGTATAAATTTAATTTCTGTTTGAGCAAGCTTTACAGTGTGAAGGGAGAGCCAACAATACAATTAGGATGAATAAAAGCATTTTGTGTTATGTAATATGCATTTGTGCTACTGTTATGCAATAGAATTATTACTTGTGGCATCTTTAAATCCATTTTGAACTTAGCCCTGTTGCCTGCTGCCTTATACAGGACCTACTTTGTTTCTGCTGACTGAACAGAAAGTGATTATGAGCTCCACAATTAATTTAAATTACATTTCTGGAAGGAGATAAAAAATAGTGTGACTTGTCACAGGACAGGTATTCTGCTGGTAGTCAAAAATCATGATACCATATGAAATCTGTCTGACTGTGTTAGTGGTAATATCCCCTCTTTTTGCTACACTTGGTATTTATTAAAGAATGACAGCATATTTTAGCATTTTTCATGAAAGAAACATGGCAAAGGGCTTTGCTGACCACTGTTCCACAAACAACATTTAAATAACAGCTTTCCTCTGGCATTTCTTAGGGTAGGCATAGAGTTGTCATCATCAAGGCAGGTTAGAAATATTGTATGTAAATACAGAATTTGCTATGCTGTGAGATTGAACCTCTCACTATTTGTCAGATGGCAGGTGCACTGTACCTGTCCCTGTAATCTATAATCGGAATCACAAGAAACTGTTTCAGACTCAGGTGAAATGTTTGAGCTGTCTGCCACCTTTTGTACTTGTTTTCTCTGCTCAGCACCTCTTTTCCCATGTGGCTCCCAGTCATGGTTCCTGGGTGCTTTGGCACCTGCAGATTTCCAGGGCAGACTGGAAGCTGTGAGAGTGTGGGGAAGGAAGGAAGAGGAGTTAAGGTAAAGGCTGTGAGCAGAAGCAGTAATTAATATTTCTGGGGCACAGGGGAGCTGCCCCAGGTGCCTTTACCTTCTTAGGGACCCTCTGTAATCCATACCTGGAAAAGTGTTAGCAGTTTTCACAGTTAATCACTGCTTGCTTTATGAAAGTCCCGGGAGATTTTGTAGGGCTCTTCTCTCAGGAAGACACTGTGTAACACTTCCTTTGGCTCCAGAAGTCAAAATACTTCAGAAAATGAGCTGATTGTGCTGCCAAAATGGGCACTAAAACCCATTTCCTTGCCTTCATCCCGGTCCTCTGCTCACTTAGCTGTTTATTATTTTGAATATTTATTTACTGCTTGGTTTGGGGATTGGACATTTTGGTGTTTCTAGGCACTGAAGAGAGCAGGATACTGAGTTTTACAAATAATTTCCTTCTAATACAGAAGGCCTTTGGGAAGATACTTAGTATGGAGCACATTTATTTACTGGATTATAAGAGTGTGTGTAGTAAATGTCATTTGATGACAGATATTCCTCCAACAATGTAAGATGCACATGACTAAGAGTCTTACCTGACTTTCTGGTTTCTTTTTCTTGCTTTTCGGTTTTAAACTAGGAACTTGCTAAGCCTCAGTGTCCAGTCAAAACCACCACAAGGAATATTTCATAATACAAGTTATGAAAATAATACATCCCTGGCATGTCTGAGAGGGAACAGGGTTGTGGTGAACTGCAGATCTGTGAAACACGACAAACAAAAAAGAAACATCAGTTATCTGATGATTCATGTTCAGTTAACTCGACAGCACCAAATCAGACAAGAGAAGAGGGTGAGAGTGGCTTTGTTAAAATTCTTTCTAGCAAGAGAGGTGGCAGGCAGGATGAGAGGGAACTTTTTGTAGGTAGGAAGTGACGAGAATGTAAGTGCATAAATTGTACAAGGTAGAGATGGAGATCTGGAGCTGTTCAGGTGATTATTTTTTTTTCTTTAGAAACCTTGTATGTTGCACAGTGAACCCCTTGGATGACTTGATTCTCAGTGAATAATATGGCTACGTTCCTTTGCTGCACAGATGCTTTTGAGAGGGTAAATTCAGAGCAGGAATTTCTGTGTTCCCATGGCTGGATAAACTCCAACATTTGTAAGAGCTGCACAATGCCATTTTAACCTAGACATCTTTGAAGATTCATTTTAGCAATGCACTTGCTAAAACTCCTTTACATGTATGCAGGGAGAGGTGATTTGTGAATTAGGCTTCTTTACTTTTGCTTTGATTCATGTAGAGCTGGTCCCACAAAATTCACCAATATCCAGATGAGTCTAAATCTGCATCACTTCAGAAGGTGTGAGAATGCACAGCTCAGCACCATGGAATGCCTCTTGTTTCTTATTTTCCCCGGAGTGGCTTTAAGTAGCTGCAAGGTGTCCGAGTGAAAAGGTTCTAACTGAGCAGCAGCAGTTCTGTAAGAGGCTTTTTTCCTTTTCTCTTTTCCCCTCTAAATCTGCCCCACAGCTTTTGTGACTGTTTGCCTGCTTTTCAGACAGGTACAAACCATGCTGCTGGGCTCCGAGGAGAAAACAAGAATGCCTTTTGTGTCATGATCATGGGATTAATTGGTCCTGGAAACTCTGGGTCGCTGCCAAGAATGGGTATTTATGTGGCAAGAAAGGAAGGGAAAAGGGCAGGGTTTTGGAAATCCAGGAATCCCTCTCCTTTTCCGAGCTTAGGAAAGAGTTCATCAACTTATTTTGGCTTCTGAGTTTGGTGCAGTCAGTATGCAGAGTTATGGTGGTGGGGTTTTTGTTTGTTTGCTTTTGTTTGCTGGTTTGTGTTTGTTTTTTGTTTGGTTTGGTTTTGTTGTTGTTTGTTTTTTTAAACAGTATCCAAAATGAGGAAATGAGAATTAGTGGAGATAGTTCTGTGGAGAGCTCTGGCGTAATTTTCTTTCATTTCATTTCCAAGTGCACGGTAGGATAAAAGCATCTGCCTTTGTCTGCAGGACATCCACTGCTAGCCACCCCAGGTTTTTCTTCTCTTTGACATTATGGATGCTTGTATTTCTGGAGCTTTTCAAATTCAATCATTGCATGATTTGATTTTTTTTTTCCTTTCCTCCCCCCCCCAAGGATGAGTGTGGATATTAAAGATACGTGATGGAGAACCTGTGTGTAAGGAAGCAAAGTGAAAAAAAAAAAGTTGAAATCACAAAGAGCATCTAATTCCTACTTTCAGAAGGTTAAAGCAGACTCATACTTAGACAAATAGTGACAATCTTGATTAGACTGCATTATTTTGAGTTAATGTACAAGTTACTGCACTCCAGGCACATTTATTCTAGCATAGGGTGCCTGTCCAGTAAGTTAATAAAAACAGAGTGGAAAACCCTCCATCTGGAAAAGCTCTAAGTTTCAAGGAAAGTGAAAAACATTTAAAAATCTGTCAAAGTTGGTAAAAAGTGTTAGTTAGATGCTCCTGAAAATAACTGCAGAATTTCTGAATAAAACAAATCTTTAGTGAAGTGGTAATGTTTCAAATGACTGAGCCTGAAGAATATTTGCTATCTCCTTTTCTTGTTGTTCATCCCAGTTGCTTCAGTATTTTTTCCAGTCTGAGTAATAAAAAACAAGTAGGTTGGTTTCATTCCACAATTCTCACTTCCAGAATCACAACAGATAATATTTGCATTGGAAAAAACCTGCAGAGCAGTGGAGTTTTTTGGGTGAAAGCAATTGTTTCCAGTGATATTTCTGAGACAATGACTACAGTTCTGTATGTCTGTTTGGGTAGCAACCTGGTTCTGCACTGATCAGGGTTTTAACTTTCCTCTTCATCTTGAGTCTCTAATCCCTCTTGCTAGGCTGTGGCGTTTATTTAGGTAATGGTTTATACTTAATTTATATTCCCACTGGAGCTTAACGGGTGGGAATAAGCTGGGAATAATTTGGACAAAGCTTTTCAGTCTGGATGTGTTTTGGTCTGCATGGAGCTCTCCTGTTTCAGCAAGAGCTGTGTGCATAGGTCATATTTTGTGCTGCAGAGCTGTGAGATGATCACCTTCAAGACAGTGGGCCCCTCTGAAGGTACAGCATTGCCAAGGATTAGTAGAGTTGTTGGAATTATCAGTACACACACAGCCTCACAAAATAAGGATTTGCAAGGATATGCCTCCATTTCATCTTTCTACATTTGCTTTAGAAAGAGGCTGTCTGTCTTGTAGGAAACTACTTGCTCATCACTTACACTTGCAGATTATCAAGGTTATAATCTGTTGTCTGAAAAATCAAGGTGAGATTTTGAAAGACATAGATCAGACTATAAAATGCCATATCTGTTTGTTTTAGGGGACCAAGAAAATATTGCCAAAGCCCTGAAATGTTGAGGTCTCTGTTAGACTGCTGGACACAGTGCTGAAGGAGACAAAGAGGAGCTGGAGAGCTTTTTTTTGTTCTTTGGATGCACAAAAGGGTGCAAAACTGGTGTCATTTGTTGGTACCACTAACAGTACATGGTCAGCATGCACCCCTGTCAAAAATTGCAAAGAGCTTTAGGAGCGTTTTTTCCATGGCAGTGAGTGGAGTGTTCCTCTGAGCAGAGAGCTCTAAAGCAAACATGAAAACTCCTTTGCCTTTGGGTAGCCTGGTTGTGTCAGTGAAGAGATGCCCTCTTGATTAAATCCAGACTGAGCAGTTTCCTGTTAGCATGAAAGTCAGCCCACAAGATCTTATTCTCAAAGCCTGTTATTGAGTTTGTCTGCCAAGTCCCTTTTCCTTTTAAACTTCCAGGCAGAATTGCTAAAATAGTACAAATACAAGCAATCCCAGAACTCTCACAATGATTTCTAAAAGTTTGTTGTTTTGCTGACAAAGTTTTAGGTATTTCAGAGACTGGGTTGGTTTTGTTTTGCTTTGGTGGGATTTTTTTGGGGTTTTGTTTCTTTTTAACATTCTCCCAAGGTGATGTCTTGGGGAAGTTGTAGTGTTGCAATTAATGGAAAATTTTGTGCGTGTATCAGTCTTGGAAACAGAATCTGCCCTTGTTTTGAATATACTCACATGAGTGAACGAGAGGGTTTTATGTGCCCTGAGTAAATATGCCTGTAAACCATTACACTGTGAGTGGGGCAATCTGCTGGATCAGAAATTAAGAATTAAATACAGTGGTGCAGACTTTCTTCCCTGTCTGAAAGTGGTTTTATTGCATAACTGGTTATTTTCAAATATGTATCGTAATTGTAAGATGAAGAGTTAGCAAGAAAATTGCAAATTTCTTTTTACGCAACCACGTTTTGCTTAAGGAAAATTTGAATATAAGAGAGTTACATATCCTGCTAATAATGTTTCTGTAATGACAGTGTCATACATAATTCTAGATATACTTTCAGTTCATTTTTGTAATTCATTTATTTCCAGATGCACCTTTAAGTCAGATATATTACAAGTTACACACCTTTTAAAAAGCCATAAGATCCATGGAACAAAATGTAGCAAAATATTTCCCTGTCTAGTCTGTATTGGGCTTGTTTTTTTTTTTAATACAGACAGTAATGTTATATTTTAATGTTGCAGCAAGGGTTTGTTGGATCTCATTAAGGGGAAATGAGATAGCAGAGCTTTGTAAATAATATTAGAGACAGAACTTTAGAATGATGTTAAAGACATCGATATTGTTTAAAACTGAAAAGGATGTCTATTAGAAACAATTCCAAAGCAGTGGAGGGTAATGATGTAAATAGGAAGTGGGTGGGGTATTTCTTCTTTATTATCTTATTAATAGATTTTTTTCCTTTGTGTTTTGTCAGTATCCTGAGCCAGGGTTGGTAGTGTCTGTCATTAACATGCTGTCTTTGTGCCCTCAGTATCAAGGTGTTTGAGTAAATACTGGACATTTTATATTTAGAATCCCATTTTATATCCCACATACTTTACAAAACAGGATTTAAACCAGTCACAAAAATACTTTTCTGAACTGTCCTCTAAATAATGGCATATTCAAGGAAATGTTCTTTCAGACTTAAAGCAAGCTGTAAGCATTTAAAACAAATGCTGTTTAAAAAACATGCCAGACACAATCCCAAACCTTAGATTTATGGACAAATATTGTGCCAAGTGGAAACTCTAAGAGAAAACTGGGATGTTAGAATGCCTTGTTTGCGAGATGAGTTTGATACCTCCCCATCTTCCCCAACATCCTCCTTACAAAAATATCTTGAAATGTTTTTGCACCAAATGTGTTCTGACCTTGGGTCCTGTGTAACACCCCAAAGTTGGTATTTTCAGCAAGGGAATCACAAGTGCCAGTGCTTAAGTTAACTTATGGTCATTTTCATGTTTATTCAGAAGTTAAAATGGAACACTGAATTATCACTTTTGTTCCCTCCAGTAATATTACTCTTTGTGGGATAATGGTTTGTCTTTTAGATAATAATATATAGTGAAATCATGACTTAACTTGATAGTGGTCACACTGTAAAATGTTCTTTTGAGCATGTCAGAGAAATGTTTCAAAATAAAGTTACTTAAAAACTCCATTATTTAATGCAGTTTTTGGTGCTTGGAGAGCACTAAAAATAGACAAAATCATTTAGTAACTGGTGATGGCCAATTCCTGTGCAAAGATAGGATTTAATCAATGTTGGGAATCTGTCTCCTGCCTGATTTTTGTGCTTTGTTTTTGTTTAATTTTGTAGGGTGAAGGAGACCAGTTACCCCCAGAGCACACTGTCAGACAGTATGAAACATCCAAGATCAGGGCTATAAAAGCTGGAACTTTGGAGAAACTGGTGGAGAACCTTCTCACAGCTTTTGGGGATGCAGATTTTTCCTACATCAGCATCTTCCTTGCAACATACAGGGCCTTTGCTTCTCCCAAGGCAGTGCTGGAACTTCTTCTGGACAGGTAAGAGCCATTGCTGTGCAGTGGGAATGGACTAATCTTTTACATAGCAGGGGAAAGTTGTCAGGAGCTTCTTCCCTTGCTTTTAGTGGGCGTGGATTTAATAACCTGTTGTCAAGAATATTGCAAAATCCAGAATTTTGTAAACATCCAGTCTATAAATGCATTGCTGCTCAGATCCCAACACTCATCAAAGCATAGGTAAGGAAAGTGTACCATGTCTGGCTGCTAAAGAACCCAACTGGTCCAACACAACAAAATTAATACAAGTTTCCTTCAAAAAACCCACCAGAATGCATGGGCTGCAAAGTCATACCTAGAATAGATTCCAGAATTTTGTTGGATACCAGTATTTTCAGACCTAGCTCTTCTGTTTGGGGGCTGCTGGTTCAGAACAGGGATTGTACAAACACAGGAATTTGCTATCCCGTTCTGTTCTGTCCCATGAAAATGCAGCCATCAGTTTCTGCAGGCAGCCCAAGAACTACTAAATGTTATAAGAATAGCTTTTATGGTCAGACTGTTAAATCATGACTGCTCTGTCTGCATAAATGCTTGGAACACACAGCATTAGTTTCTCACCCTAAATTCTAACTGAGACACGGCTGGGTCAGGGGTGCTCTTATTTTGGGAGTGTCATATTTGCTGCACTTTCAAAATCTCTGATTCACAGAAATGGTTGCTCTGGCATGAGGTAATTAGGACAGAGAAGTGGCATAAGAAGTCCTAGGGTTTAATTTTGACTCTCCCACTAGGTAGATAAGGAACAAGGCATGGATAAATTATCTGTGCTTTCCTATCTGAAAAGGATAATCCTGGCTGCTTTGTAGGAATGCTGTCTGGCTCAATTAGTAAAGATAATAATAATAATAACCTGACAATCAGGTAAGCTGTCAGCTGAGAAGAGAGCAGCCCTCCTGGAGAGCAGACTTGGTTACAGTTACATTGACTGTTCTGTGCTTTATCATCCCAGTTCTAATCCAGAATGTGGGAAATTGTAAAAATTGACAATAGATACATACAAAAATATAAAAACATTGATGCTCTAAGGAAATTGGCCCTGCCTTCTTCCTTTCACACTGATTTGAAGAGGTGAAAATGTCTGGAGAGGGCAGGAAAGCCCAGGAGAGCTGTCTCCACAGACCAGAACTCTCTCTTCTGAGCCCAATTTTGATCTTGCTGGCTTGTGTACCTCTCTGAGCAAGTTACAATACCCCCTTCAGAGGAATGGGCTGCCTGATCTTGTCAGCACCATCCCCATCCTTCTATAATAGGTGACAGGATCCACAGGAAATCCTAGGAGGTTACCACTTCCTTCCCTTCTCACAGATCATAGGAGCATAGTACTTAAGAATCCATGAATGTTTCTCATGGCTTTTTGTATATCATGGATAATGTAGAATTTTATGGCTTGGGAGAAAATACAGATTAAGCTTAAACTATAAAAGTTAGAACGATTTTAGTTAGAATTTTTCCTCAACATGTAGTTGAGGAATATGGACTTGTGAAGAAAAGCAGATGTTCTAAGGAAAAAAAAAATGAAGAAAAGATGGGTAGTAATTGATTTTAACCAGTTTGGTTTTCATCTCTGGATTAGTTGAGAATAAGTAGCCCAGAGCCTGCATTCTTGCAACTTTGTTTTTAGTGACACTTGTTAATAATCAGAGTACAGAGACTAAAGTGGGTGTCAGTGCATAACTTGTGTTTTGTTTTGTGTGCCAGTGAAGTAAAAATGAAAAAGGCAATATCTTAAAAAAAAAAAGAAGGTGGTACAGTTTTGGTGTTTGTTGTCAGTTTCAGTTTCATTTGAAGAGCTTGAGCCCTGTCACTTATTCCTGGGGACAGAGCAGGGTTGTGCAGTAAGGGAGCAGTTAGAAGTGCTGAGCTCTTGTTGTTTGGTCCAAGGGAGAACAGTGATGTGACCAGATCAAAAAAGGCCCTTCCAGCTTTTTACAGGTGAGCAGCTCCATGGGAGAGAGGAGGAGGGAACAGCATCCACATCATTTGCAGGGTATTTTATTTTGTAGGGACATACTCAGTGAACAACTTTCTCCACAATGTATCTGTGGAAGCTGGATCACCCTCGAGCCCAGTGCATTCAATTTATGCTGGATTTGCTGCGGAATTGTCTAATGAATGTGTTGGACTTATACAAACCCAGCTTACACTGAAAGTCCTGGGACTCTTGGGAAAATGTCCTGGGAAATGTGCATATCCTGTACCCTAAATATGTGGGGAAACACTAATTTGATGCTGTCTGCAGAGTATCCTGTCCAAGCAGTGCAGTGCTGACTGAATTTGGGGCAGGAAGCATTTATGGTGTCCAAAAGCAGGTGAGGTGCTCTTCTCTGAGCCAGGGAAGCAAATAAAAAAGCTGATGCTGTGCTTAAGAGAAACTTTAGTTTTAGAAACAGTTTTAGAAATCTTATTGTTGCATTTTTTAAATTTTCTTTCCTCCAGGACTTCACATTACCCTTTTGCTTTTGATTAAATTTGAGACAGAAGCCCTGTTAATTTTTTTAGCCAGACTCAGCCTATAAAGGTTTTCTTCTAAGATAGATTAGAAGTCACTAGACAAAATCTTGAGCATGGGCTGGTATGTTGAGAAGTGGGTGGGAAGACTTGTGTTTCCAAAGCTATTTAGGAGTAATTGAACATCCACATCCCTTTAGCATTCATGGGAGTTTGGCATCTAAGTGCAGCAGACAGCTCTGGAAATCTGCCAAGCTTTTAACACTGTACATTCTGGTATCTTCTAGTTGTTTGGTACAAGTGGGCAGGGAGAGTTAAAAGAAAAAGATCCTGGTGGCATTTTGATGTGGAAGCCTTCCATGGAAGTTCCTGGAGGGAAGGAGAATGGCTCCTTCTGGCCCTGGATGTGGGGATACAGTGTGGTGCCTTTGGTGTTCCCAGGAGGGTGTTCCAAAGTGTGATGGAAGCCAGAGTTGGTTAACTACACAGATGAGGTTAGAAGGAGGCCAAATTCCTCTCTTCCAGAATGTACTTTGCCCTGATAACAGTGTTCCTCAGAAGGGGAGCTGTGCTGTGCTTGGCACAGGCACAGAGAAAGTGGCAACCAGTCCCTGTCTGGAGCAGTGTACAGAGGAGGGAATTGAGATTGTTTGGTGGGAGAGTTGGAGCTGGGTAATGACAGCAAAGAAACGAGTTAGATTTATGTTTCCCATTCACTCCTTTTGCAGGAGGATGGTTTGCTGGGGGGTAAATGGAGAGGATGGGGAGGTGGAGGGGGAGCATCTAAGGAATGGGTCCTGCAGTAGCAGAGCCACACATTTTGGGACAGCACTTTGTGGTGTTTGACTCACTGCTGTTCCTGTAGCATCTATTATTTTGTCTCTCTTTCCTTTATATTAGGTGGCTTGTCTACTCAGCTAGAGGAGTGATTTCATTTCTGTGACTCGGTGTGTGTAGGATTCAAACCACTTTATTTTTCCTGAGCATCTGGCCTTCCAAATTACTTGTTTCAATGCTTATAAACTTATTTAGAGCTTTGTCTGGGGCCATTGCAGAGATCACCTTTTCTTATTATTTCTGAGTTATTCAGAGTATTTTCCTCCCTCCCTCTTAACAGAGATGCATTTTCCACTCTATTTTCCAGTATTTAAACATTCAGTATTACCCATTTCATTCTGGTCTCATTTGCTTAGTCAGTCCCTTTGAGCGCAGTCTGTAACTTCCCAAATGCCAAGCAAGGCTTGAAAAGTTCTGTGGGCTACAGGATCCTTTTGTTTCTCTTGTCTCTTTTTGTATGCAAAGCATTCCTACAAGGCTGGGCAGTGAAAGGCTCTTTGTCCGGGAGCTGGTGAGAACAGGGTGCTGGAGGGCTGCAGAAAGGCCTTTACATCACTTGTGTTGTTAACTCCTCCTAACCCGTATTTAATGACCTGTTGCTCGTGGAGAGATGAGAGAGAGATAGGCGGAGATTTACATCTGACAACATAAGGAAGCGTTATATCCTTCTCCAGTTCTGCACAGAAAACTGCCTGCTCTTTATTGCTGTCTTACAGATTTCTCCTGTAAAACTCAGCTTGTGTTTTGTAGGGGGATTTAAACACAAGTGCCTAACGTTCTGCAAAGACATATTTGATATTTCATGCAGTAGTAGGACAATGACGTTGGGACTCATCTCAATAATTTTTTTCCTCAAAAAATTAACTGCAAGTTTTAAAAACTGAATATAAAAATGTATTTTTTTCTTTTAAAAAATTTCTCTAGCAGGGGGAAAGTGCCTTTTGTCTACTGGGTGAGATGTGTTTTAGGCATCTTTTACAGAGTAGATGGCAGTGGAGAGTGAAATCCTCTCCCTTTAACAACAGGTCTGTGATTCTTATAATACAAAGCCTTAGACCAATGCTTGAGAGGAGCATAAAGCTACCACCACTTCATCCATTGAAAGATTTTTGGATGAGTTTGTGACAGTTCTGACGTGAACCTTCAGGACAGAAACAGCTCACTGTGTTTGCTCTAGCTGATGTTACCAGGTTGTTGTAGCACAAGCACTTAAGGATGCACTTGTTTTAACTCTTCGGATTAATTGAGATGGATAAAGCTAAATGGATATAATCAGCTTGTCTTATTCTGGACCGTGCATAATCGTTCACCTTCATTAAACCTGCCTGTAGGGAGCCATGGAATTCTTCATGGGTAATTATGGAGCTGCGTATCTGGAACAATGGGCACTCCTGCTGAAAATGAGGTGCATGATCCTGCCTGCAAGGCACTGGGTTGTGCCTTGTAGGTAAGAGATTTCCCTTTGGCACTGTTGGAGTTGTGCCCACGGTTCCCTCTCTCCCAGTGGTGTTTTCACAGCATCGTGGGCTTTTCTCACTGATCTCATTGGGAGTTTGGTCACAAAGTGAGCACTTGTCACCTAGGAAACCTTGAAATAACCCTTGGAGCTGTTAGAATGGCAGGTGCTGGAGACACAGGAGCTGTACTGGGGAAGGTGGTGGTTGTGTTACAGTCTTGTTGCACACTGGGATATTGCCCTTGGAAAGGATGGAGTGAAAACAAGCAGAAGGGTCTTGGAGCTGTGAGCAAAGACACTGTTTTGGTTGATTGCTCCTGTGTGCAGGCTGCTTTATATAAACTAACAAATTAGGTTGGAAGATACTGGCTGTTTCTTTAGGGTATTCCCCCCCCCCCCCAGTGAAATAATCTTCAAGGTCTTTGATTCTGCCCACTTGTTAAGATTCCTTGTAGTTTGACCTAGAAGTGCTTTGTCGTTGTTTATGGTAATTGTATATGAATGATACTATTTGGGATTTTGCTTTTATTCACTAGAGCTTCTTCTAAACATGCATTTCCTTTTTTTCAGGTTTGGAAACCTGGAGACCTCAAGCCATGGAGAAGTGGCAAACCTGAATTCCTTGGAATCTGAGATGGTACTCAGGGCGTAAGTATGGATTTGCACTGTGGAGCAAGCCCCAGACAGGATTTGGTCTTGGAGGAGGATGTGAGCAGCAGAGCTGTTGTTTCCCTTGAAAATTCACAGCACTGTTTGCATGCTTAAACAAGCTTGTGGAAAGGCCAAGTACCAATTGTCTTGTAACATATCCAATAATGCAATCCAGGCATCTTTTGCAGGGAGATTGTTTGTGAATTAAACATGAGATGAACACATCTAGGCCAACATTTTGCTGATTAAACAAAGAAGGAGTGTTTGTTTCCTCTGCCTTATCTGTGGCAGTAAGTGGTTATTGCTTATGAGTGATTTTATTGTCATTACAGCAATCCCTGCAGAGCAAAGCTGAGGGTGACTCAGGCAACATGTGTGTGCATGGATCTTTTCCATTAGTGCCCTGTGATTTACAGTGCTGCTTTTTGAGTGAAATTGAAATTCTGAGGTCATCTTCATTTGCAAAAGAAATAGCAAAGCAGTTTTGAACTGCACTTTAAATGAGAAAAAGGCGTTTTGGCTATCCTCCTAGAGTTTTATCTTTAGACATTGGGTGTAAAATGTGCCTCAGGTCATCAGCATTTGTACTCTGACGTCTGTGGTTTGCATGCACTGTGGCATGCGTGGTTATATTTGATTATAGAATGAAGATGCTGGATTCTTGTCAGCATTACTGGTTTTCTGTTCCTCTTGCCCCATGGGACTTGACATAGGAGCTCAACCCTCGGTCTTTCCTGGCTGGTAAAATATTTTGCTCCCATTTTGCCATGAGAACTCCCCAAAGAACAGCTGGTAGTTAGAACTTGGTTACAGGCACCAAGGAGGCAGCATTATGTCATGGGTAAATGCAATAACAGACAGCCACTGGTTCCCACACATCCATCCAGACAGAGCTCTAGGGTCTCTCCCAGCTTTGGGCAAACCATTTGACATCCCCTGATCTCAGTCATAAAACATTCAGCTTCTGCAGGATAGCTGAAGGATTTATGCTGGGGGTGAGGAATTAATTTCACCAGTATAAACCATGATGGGATTAGTCCCCCAGCTGCCTTTTTGTGGACCCAGAGGACTTTGATGATGAGATGGAGGGAAAAGAGATGAAAGTAATCTTGATGTGACCTGTGTCACGTGGGCTTTGGGCAAAATGCATCAGTTTTTAGTTATACCTGCAGGCGAGTGTGCAAGCAAATAACATTTAGTAGGAGAGTGTTTGTTTTGGTTTGTTTCTTTGTTTGTTTGTTTTAGTGGAATAATTTTCCTCCTGACATACATACAGTTTACCAGCCTGGTCAGTTGCTTCCTGCTGCATCAATGCTTTCTTCCCTCTTGGCACAAAACACCTTTGCACAGCCAGGGACAGACAAATGGATGGAGCCTGTGGTCCTATTCCTGTGATAGTTCAACTTCTGGTGAATTTTCTGACAAGTTTTTCATTAATGTAGTTCAGGACAGCTGATTTTGATCCTTTGGCCTTCATAAGATACCTTTTATGTGTGAATTTGATATCTTTACTCAATCCGTGTCTATAAAAAGTTCAGCAATGAAGTTGTCAACAAAGTTATTTGTCAGGTATATATATATATATATACATGTTCAAACAGATCCCATATAAATATGAATTCATGTTCCTTCCCTAAAAATTTCCATTGCTTTCAGTTGCTTTGGATACTTGTCTCTTAGATAGAATTAATGGTATCTGGAAAGTGTTTGGCTTTGTAGTCCTGTTGTGAAACATGTACTTCTGGCAGTTCAGGTTTTCTCTTGTCTGGGATAATTCCAATATAATTGCATTTGCCCTCTTATAGAACAGAAACATGATATAATTGTGCTCTTGGTTTTATGTGACTTGGAGAAATAGGAGGAAGCAGCAGTAAAACCTTGTTATTTCTTGCCATTAACTCTGTATTTCTCAGAGGAAAAATATCACATGGGGAAGCCTGTGGTCTGTGGCCAGAGACCTTCTGCATTCATCAGACTCCTGTTGTGACAACTCAGAGGCTTTAAAAAGCCAGTTGGGCCATTAGAAGTGGGATGCAATTTAAAGCATTTCCACTGGTTTGACAGAAAAAAAATGCTGCAGAAGTTAAGAACAACTGCAGAAGGAGAGTTTGATTCTTTAAGTAACTCATGGAGCCTGAAAGATGGAGGGGTAGCAAAAACTGAGGGTATGTGTGGAAGGAACATTGTCCTGTGTGGTGCACTGTAAACCCACAGGTTTGTGTTGAATTTCTCTGTTCTTTTTGCACTTGCTGTATAGAGCTGTGATATATTTTGAGGAGAATGCCTGATGTTAATAATCTATTATTTTTTAAATTATGTGAATATTCCACTCAGTGTTTATGTACCAGCTTCAGTGTTCAGAACCTGCAGATCTTGAACTAGGGCTTGAGCACATTTGTGCCACAGCCTTGTTACTGGGGCTTGTGGGAGCTTTAAGCCTGCCCTTCTGTTCCCAGATCTTGCAGTGATTCCACACTGCTGCAGTGATGTGTGATTGTTACTGACCCAAGATCACTTCAGCTTTGTTCAGAAACACATGCCCATCCTGCCAAGGGGATTTTCTCCTCTTCACTTGAACATCATTCCTATCATTTTTGGGCTGCTGGAGTGGTCAAAAAATTGTATTTTTCAACAGGGATCTGACTTAATTACATATAATATGTGGTTTAAACAAAGGTACTGTACTTTTCAAAATACCTTGGATCTTAGAGTTGTGAGGAAACTTTTCAAAACCATCAAAAATTTTGTAACCTTCAAAAAAACTGCCTTTTTTGTTCTCTCTCAGGACCCACCTTAGCTTTTCATGTTCAGTAACTTCCTTTCCACACTTCTCACTAGTTTCAGTCAGTCAGACAGTGCGTGATCTCAAGTAACAGAAAAATAAAATCCAGAAAAAGTCATATATTCCAGCTAAACTTATGAGTTAGTTGGACGCCAGCCTGTGTTTCTAGAAATGTGATGCTGTGCATCTTAATTGTCTGATAAGAGAGTTGAAAGGAGTTGAAAGCTTATTTGACCCTCTACCTCCTATAAGTAATTTTTTTGTTCTTCCTGTTACCCTATCAACAAGATCACCTTATGCTGTGTCTCATGCTGCATGTTTTTGTGTCAAGGGGTGACAGACTTCCCTTCTCGTTGTAGGTTGTTGTTGTCTTTGGAATCTTCTGTGTTCTCTGCATGGCTTCTGTTCACATTCAAAAAAATGTGTAAATGTGACAATTCAGAATAAAACCATATATAGGTTAAACATAAATGAATCACCAGCAAGATTAATTGCATTAAGATTTAAAGAGAAATTAATAAAATTTCTACTATAATTCAGTTACGTTCTTGCCTTTTAAACGAGGTTGTGTAGTTCAAATGTGTTGTTTGGTCACCTGATGAAAAGCAAATGAGGAAAGAAAGTAAAGCAAAAAGAAGTTCTTTCTCTTACTCATGTCTGATGTGAAGGCTCATTGCACCTTACCAGGCAGAGTCATGGAACACCTGGATGGGACAGTCACCTCTCGAGATCTTCAGCACCTTCATGTATTCTGGGAAGGGGGTCAGCAAGCCAAGCAACTGATGCAGTGTGGGGCCTTCAGTCCTCCCCAAATGGCCAGGTGTACTGCCCAGGACATGGAAATAATGCTTTTGGTGATAGGACCTATCACCTGATCCCTCTTTGGAGCAGACCAGTTCCTCAGTTAACTGGTAACTCTCTTAAAAGGTTGGGTTTTCTATGCAGAGTGATCTGTGCAACAACTTGTACTGCTTTCCTCCTCTAGGGGAGGGCAGTGTTAATTTTGATTTCTGGGATTTTGATTTCTGGGAAATCAGACCACTTCTGACAGATACTGCTTTCAGAGCACAGGCTCCATGAATTTAAAGAGGTGATGTGTTAAAAGAGCAGACACTGCTTTCTCTGAAGGTTGACATGGAAGACCAGGCTGAGGACTGGAACTGAGAAGGGAACATAAAGCCTTCACAATCTAAAATATTGTAGCTGCTTGTAGCTTTGGGATTCAGTGACTCTGCAGGATCCTGAGAGGTCTCTGGGTAGTGTGAGGGTCCCAGGCCAGGCCATGGCACTGGAATTCCTTGCTGAGCCTGTGACACCTGGGGAGCTGAGGCAGTCCATCAACGAGAGGTGCTGAGCTGGCTGCCAGTTTTAAGGGTTTGTGTCAGTGCAGTTCCCAGAAGTGATTCATTCCTGTCCAGACACACAAAAAGCTGTCCAGGCTTGTGTGCAATGTTTGCATTTGGGGAAGCCTAGTTTAATGTTAACTGAATCTAGTTCCTTGGAGACCTTACTCAGAAATACAGGAGTACAAACCTGGCATTACCTGCAGGAAAGGTTTTTCAAGAGGCAGACAATGTTGCCATGTTGGTCTGTGGATTTGGACTGTGATTATTTGTTTGTTTGCTTTCCAGAGGTCTAACATTAGTATTGCCATGGCTTTTAAATCCTTGAGTAACAGCTAAACGCCCTTCCAAGCCTCCTCTTGGACTACAAGGCTGTGGTTTCCTTCTGTTGGTGGCTTTGGAGTCCATTGGTGGTGCTTTCCCTCAGATGGATGACAGGCCAAAGAAATGAATCAAAATACTTGGGGCTTTTTTGCTTGTCTTGAATGTCAGCTCGTAGTTACATCTTCTTTATTATCAAAATGTGGAATTTATTTGTTGTTAAAACTTACAATGTGGCACAATTGAAAATCGCAGACAAAGCAACTTGAAGCTAAACTGAAACCTTGTTTCATTCCACAGCATTTGGGGGAAATAGTTCGAATAGAGAAAATAAAGGAATTATTCAGTGACCACATGGCATGTCTTGCGTGTTCACCTCTCCTCTTCTGCATCAAAATAGCAAATACCAAAACCTTCAGTGTAGTACTACAGCATTTGGAGTTTTTCATAGTGGCAAGCAAACATTCTCCCATGGCTTTTTGTGCATTTGGATCTTCCTGACCAAAACCTTGTCTTTTGGTTCCTTCTGAACCAAACAGTCCCACTGGAAAACAATGTGCACAGTTACAGCACTGCAGAAGTAAAAGTGGGCCTGAAACATTGTACTCCAGGACAATAGACACCAAAGGAATGTGAGACAAATGGAAAAATATGGGCTGGAAGCTTCTGATGCCTGGGAAATCCATGGTGGGGAGCAGTTAAGATGCATTTGGGAGAGCAGCAATCATTCATTCCAGTAGAGCAAGTTAAGCTCAAACATCAGAAACCAGTGTGGTTACTTGAGAAGCAGAGTCAAACACAGGGCAGTGGAAGAGTGGGAGAGTTATGAAAACAACCAGACCCAAGCAGAAAAGAATAATTAGAAAAATAACGATTGGCATCTCAATTAAAACAAAGAACAGCAAGCAGAGCTCTTCACTTAGTGCCTTCACATGCGTCCCAGCTAAAGTCTCCCATGTGTTATTGAACAAGTTTTTTTCCAAGTCAGAAAGAGCTGATCATTTGCTGGAAGTCATCGTCAGGATGGTATTTATAAACAAACTGGGTGTGAAAAGCCACCCTTGGAGCTGCCTTTTCTTGTGGTTTGCTTACATTTTACCCTGGATTTAACAAGCAAAACTGAGAAAATACAGGTGACTTAATTAAGTCTCTGTAAGCAAGCCTGTGAGTTACTGCCTGGACAGTGGAGGAAAGGGAATAGCCATCTGTAATGAGTTCTCAATGGACTTAAGAATGCATTTGGCAAATTATAGCTAGTTTTGTGCACATTCTTATAGAATTTCATAAGAAATGAGTAATTTAACCTCTTTTTGGAGCTGAGGCTCCCCTTATTCTCATTAAGTGTTGAGATTCCCTTCTCATTCTTTAGAAATAATTGTGGTGGGAAGAAAACACCTCTTTTACTTTTTTGGTCAGAAATTGAGGTTTAACAAGTCCAAGTGCCAGGTCCTACACTTTGGCCATAGCAACCCCCTGCAGTGCTACAGGCTGGGGACAGAGTGGCTGGACAGTGCCCAGGCAGAGAGGGACCTGGGGGTGCTGGTGACAGCAGCTGGACATGAGCCAGGGTGTGCCCAGGTGGCCAAAAGGCCAATGGCTTCTGGCCTGGATCAGGAATGGTGTGGCCAGCAGGAGCAGGGAGATCATTCTTCCCCTGTACTCAGCACTGGTGAGGCCACACCTGGAGTGCTGTGTCCAGCTCTGGCCCCTCAGTTTAGGAAGGACACTGAGTGCTGTGTCCAGTTTTGGCCCCTCAGTTTAGGATGGACATTGAGACACTTGAGCACATCCAGACGAGACAATGAGGCTGGTAAGGGGTTTGGAACACAAACCCTGTGAGGAACCACTGAGGGAGCTGGGGTTGTTCAGCCTGGAGAAAAGGAGACTCAGAGGTGACCTTATCACTCTCTACAACTCTCTGAAAGGTGGCTGTAGCCAGGTGGGGGTCAGTCTCTTTTCCCAGATAACCACTGACAGAACAAGAGGGCACAGTCTTAAGCTGTGCCAAGGGAAGTTTAGGTTAGACATAAGGTAAAACTTCCTCACTGAAGGAGTGATTGGGCACTGGAATTGTCTGCCCAGGGAGGTGGTGGAGTCACTGTCCCTGGATGTGTTTAAAAGAAGACTGGATATGGCACTCAGTGCCATGGTTCAGTTGATGAGGAGGTGTTAGGTCATGGGTTGGACTTGATGATTTCAAAGGTTGTTTCCAACCTAGTTAAGTCTGTGATTCTGTGAAATGGTGTCTTTAATTCCTATCAGATCCTGTCAGGACTGTTAGAGTTGTCTTCCCAGTAGAGACAAGGCCAGGCAGAATTCCCATGTGGTGGGAGGGTCTCATTTCCCACCTCCACTGTGGCCTGCTGAGCTGACAGAGCTGTTGGACTTGGAGCTGCCACAGCCCTGTCACCTTCTGTGCAGCTCATGGGCAGAGGGGGGTGGGTGAGTTCTTGGACCCAGTTTATGAACAAGAGGCTCAGATACACTTTTCCATCTACCTGGATAGGTTTTGGAGGCTGAAACGTTTGGAGATGGGCTCCAAGCAAAGCTGGTGTAGAAACGAGAAGGTTTTCTGATAGGTGTGAAACTTGAAAGCATTGCTTAGCAGAGCCTGGAGTCTGTGGCCAGCAGCACAGGAGTTAAGCATTGAGGGGTTTTTGTATAAGCAGGAGAGGAAGAATTTATAACTCATAATCAGCCCATGAAAGATGTAGTCTGTAGTCTTTCTTTCCTGTCTGAGCTCTTGGAAGGCCCCTGCTCCTGTCTGAGTCTGTTGAATACAGAGAGTTTCTTTGCAAGGGCAGCACATATGAAGCTACTGTAAGATATGGGCAAATGTCCAGCCCATTTCTGGAAAGCTGCATTATTCCCTGACACTCCAGTAGAACAGCTGGGCAGCAGGAGGTCACTAGGGCACAGTCTACCTCTTCTCTCTTTCCCATTTCCCCTCTTGACTGAAATGATTTTGTTGGCAAATTCAGTGTCTGTGGCAGCTGTGAACTCTTCACCCCGCTCTGAGAGACTGGATCTGTCTTAAACCCTGTTTACTGTTCAGCTTAAGAAAGCAGCCACCAACCAAGCCTCTGGAAACTGAGCTTAGTGTAGAGAGTGTGTGAACAATATGCATGCAAGAACTTGCCCTGTGGAGTCTCCTCCTTCCAAATCATGGTTGAATTGGTAAATGGTTGTAGGAGTAGAAAACCTGGCCTGGTGTTTGCTGTTGGGATCAGGGGGATGATGGTTTGTGATGTGGCTGGGGAAAAGGAGCATGGAGCAGGAGGAAATGCACTATTTGGGTGTGGGGTGAGGGAGTGTTCCCTGCCTGTGGTGGGAGTGGCAGGAAAATGCTGTGGGTGTAGGAAAGTGGTGTTTGTGACTGTTGGTGCTGCTGTGACAGCATTCTGGGTGTGTGGGGGGCTAGAGAGGACAACTGAAACTGGGAGAGTCTGGGAGCATCACTGGGAGCATCTCCCTGTTGTGGTTTTTCCTGGCCTTAGGATGTGAAGCTGGTCTGGCACTGTTGGCTGTGTTACAGCTTGCAGTGAAACCTGAAATCCAGAATGTGTTTGCATGTTAATTTTTGATTGTAAATGCTTTTTGTACCTCTGAAATTGTAATTCCAGCATTTCTCCTGTCAGCAAGCCTGACCAAAGAATATTATCAACAGGTTTCCAAATACTTTAACTGAAAATTCAAAGTTGCCATGTTATCAGAACAAGAAGGGAAAGAAACAACAGATTTAAATAGATGCAACTTGTATGAAATCTGTCTGGTATTAAAAGTTAATTGAGTTTTGAGGAAAACCTACACAATTCAGATGAGACACAGAGAGTACGAGAAACTCTCTTTACTGTTTCTTAACTATTGGTTTATTTTGGACACTGCTGAGCAGCTGAGTTAACCAGAGCCTGCTGTGGTTTCCCAGCTTGCAGCAGGAATGTGCCATTATTTGTACACAGCTCCAATAGAGAGTTTCCTGAGTTGGAAGAGACTTGAGATATAGGAATGGTCTTAGAGACATGGAAAGTTTTCAGGACATTTTTCTCAGGAAGTTTTGGATGTTTATTGTGCTGTTTGTTCTGAAATTAAGGAGCTTAAAGTTTTAAGAAAAGTGTTTACTTTTAAGTAATTTTCTGGTTTTGCTACACTGAGTTCAAAATTGTCAACAACATTGCAAATTATTTCTGGGAAACCATAGCTTGAATTGTCTTATTTTCTTACAAAATCAAGTTGAAATGATGATAAATCCCTGCAAGTATAGGATCTAAGGGCATTCCAACAAGCATATATTGTGCAGTATCTAAGTACGAATCTAATAGATGGGTGTGGATGAAAACCTACATAAGTCAGGAAAAGCAAACAAAGAGATCATTTCCCCCCCTGCTTCAGGCAGGGTGGGAACTGAGTCATCAGCTCTGCTTTGCCCTCATCCCCCTCAGTCTGTAGAAGGATTGTCCATGGATTGTTCATGTGTCCATGGTGTTCTTTTAGCTGCACGTATCTAAGAAAGTCTGGGATAACTTCCCTGAACAAGACCCAGTGGTCCTACAACTCCTTAAGCATCCTTTCCCTGCTCTGCCAGCATCAGCAGGACACCCTTTTTGCATGCTGCAATTTGACAGCCCCTCCTTGGTTTGTGCTGAAGATGAAATCAGGACTCTGCTGATACGTTTTTTATCACTAGGATTAGCAGGATCACTGTGTCTCTTAGGCTCAGCTCTCTGGGCACTCCAATGCTGAGCCTGGCACTGCAGCCTCGTGCTGCAGCAAGGGTTTTATCCTCCCAAAGGAGGCAATCCTACTCACTGTGTGTGCCTGTGAGGGTTAGCTTTGGGATTGTCTCCTTTTCCCTGCATGAAAGCCACAGTTTCACGGGCAGGCAGGCTTTGTACTAAGGTTGTAGATAAGGAGGAACATGGTGTGGAGGGATATGCAGCTCCAGTGTGGTCCCCAGACTCTGCAGCTGATGAAAGGCCTCAGAGGAAGCATTTGATTTAGCATTTCCACTGGGAAGGAGCCATGAATACCTTGTTTCCTCCCTGCTATTTTCCCACAACATCCCAGGGAGTGGTTATGGAGCAAACATTGAGCTTTTCCCAGTGGCCCGAGATGGAATGAAGAAATTGTGTTGTGCTGTTGATGGGGTGTGTAATGTCTGGTGGTTGTTAAAGATGGCTGTGGTACAGCTCAGCACAGATACTTCAGGTGGGCTGTGAATGTCTCCTGTGTTTGTTGTTCTGTTGGATACAGGTACACCCAGTTCCATCTGGATGCAAACACTGTTCTCTCTGTTTACTTGTAGTGAAATAGCATCAGTTCTACGGGCCTGGCTCGATCAGTGCTCAGAGGATTTCAGGGAGCCCCCTGACTACATGTGTTTGCTGAAGTTGCTGGACTATCTGAAGAACAACATGCCCAATTCTGATATGGAGAGTAGGGTGCAGAACCTCTTGAAGCAGTTTCAGAACCAAGAAGTAGAAGCTGTTGGTGAGTTACCATTCCCTTCTGTCTTTCTGCCCTCCCAGACTGTAAGATGCCCCAGGGATTTATGTGCAGTACATTTCACCACCTCTCATGCTTATCAATAATATTGTGAGGCTCACCAGTGACTTTTGCCTTGTTTATTTGTTTTTTTAAAAGGAAACCCAACCTCTGTGAGAGATGAAATAATGTTACAGTGTGAGGTGCCTACGTCTGTTCATCCTGGGGTGAAATCCAACACGCCTCCAATATTTAGCCAAAGCTTTGAGATTGCTGCAGCAGCCAACTGGCTAATGGTCAGCACACTGCCCATGTCACTGAGTTAAAACACACAGCTGCTCTCTAGCTGGGCTTCTCACTTAACCTCCCCCTGCTCCCCAAAAACCCCCAAGCAAACAAAAAACAGAATGCAGAGCTGTGACAAAATACAGCATGAGTCACAGGCTTTGTCCTGCAGCTTTTCTTCCTAGTTACCCTCTTGTCAAAGGAAGTGCCTGTGGGTGTTTTTTCCTATTGGAGTGGCTGGCTGCTGGTATCCAAGGACAGAGGAAAATGTTACGTTATTGGGGGTCACAGCCTGCTGGAACAATGGTGAACCGTAGTCACACAAACCTGACACATCCCCGTGTCCTGGACAGAAAGCTTCCTGTGGCAGAGCTGGGGAGTGGGGAGAGCTCACACAGGGTGGGAATGAGAACTGGAATCAACTTCCAGCTTTGGTAGAGGGGTGAGAGGGAATAATTAATGCATAAATGATAAAGGAAATGCCAGAAAAAAACCCAGCTTTCGTTCCATGAAAGTCATGTCTGCCGGATGCTCCAGAAATACCATGTCAATGCATAATACTGTGAAATGCCAAAATAACTCAGTCATGAGCCCAGGCCTTTACTGAGCACAGGTAAGGGAACAGGGTGGCTAAGGTGTTGCTAGTGCTGATGTTTCCTGGGCTGGGTTCCCCCAGCTCAAACAAGGAAAACGGATGAGAACTGTGTTTAGGTTTATCTGTTCTTCAGAGTGAATAGAAGTTCCCTGCTTCTGTATTTGTTTCCTTAAGGGACAGCTGAAAATGCTCTTTTTTGAGTCAGAGATGGGCCAATAGGAATGATAACATGTTCTAAGTTGTGGCAGAATAGAGGCTGGTTATTAGAGTAAAATAAGAGGAGGGCAATGAAATTAAGCTGTGGGATCTGCACAGAAGAGTTTTAGGATTGCCTTACTTTTATCAGAGCTCCATTTTTGTACATTCTCTTTCAAAATCCCTGATACATTTTCTGCAATTGTTGATAATAACTGTCCCAAAGCATTCCTGCTGGATTCTGAATTTTGAAATTTGGGCTCTAATCCTACAGCTTGATTTGGGTAATCAAACCTCTGTTCTGTGCTGCCATCAGCCATGCCAGTAGATTAGATTGCAGTACCAGATAGGAAGATAAAAGCTGCTTCTGGCCTTAATTCTTGCAGGTTGAGCAAGCAAAACAAGGAGAGGCAGAGGTTGCAGGGTCAGGAGGGGCACGTGCTTGCTCTCAGTGCAGTCAAAAAGCAGTCAGCCTTTGAGAGGGCTGAGTGGATCAGAGGGGTCCTAAGATCATGAGATACTGGAGTACAAGGGGATTCCAAGCTTGTTGGAGAGTAGGGAAAAGACTGCTTACACGTCTATGAAGGAGAAAAAGAGGGATAAAAAAGAAAAGGAAAATTTACCCTGTGCTTCAGGACCTCGTTTTAAGCATGCTGTGAGGTTTTGTATAGGGCTGCAGCTCAGTGGTGAGGATTTTCAGTTGAATTTCAAGAGCCGAAAGGAAAATGAGGTTTTACAAAGCCAAAAGGACTGAGATTCTTGTAGCAGTCCACTCCAAGTCCATTTAATTATGCAAATTGTTACAAAACAGGAAAAGTAGTGCTGGAACAGAGGTCTCCATTTACCCCACCGAGTTCTGCCAATAAATTGTGCAATTCAAATGTACAGATGGAAATCAGCCTGTAGACATAACTTGTTACATCAAAACTGTAGCAATTTACATTGGTGATTATGTTCTGTTAATTACTGCAGGAAGGAACAATGAAGTATTTTGAAAAACAATGATTCTCTATCACATTATCTGCTTTTGTTGCTTTAGTGCTCTGCTTTAGCTGGGTAGGAAGTCTTGCATAACATTCTTTGTTTTTGTAAATGAAACCTCACCAGTAGTAAACTCAGTAGTTTTGTTGTTAGTCTTCGACAAGTCCCTGTTTTTTTCTCCCTCCTTGTGGAGTTACTGTTCCCTTACAGTAAAAGGGATTAGGATTTATTTTCAGAGAGTTTCTGTTTGACTCCTTCCTCTACCATGGGAAACAAGGGCATATTTCTTGGTGGTTGAATTTTTTGATCCCAACTTCTGGGAGCCAGAAGGTGACATGGCAGCAGCTGTGGAACCCTTTCCTTTCTGCACTGGGTCAGGTCCCTCAGTGAGGACAGTTCTGCTCTCTCACCTCCTCTCTGCTGCCCAGTGCAGATTTAGAAGAACTGTTCAGCAGAATATTGTAGGTGCTCACTGTATTCCATTTCCTGGGAAAAATTCCCTGAGAGAAAAGGTGAAGGCTGCTGGAATAAACTCTCTTAAATATAGCCCATGTAGCCACAAAGGGTGCCAGGAAATCTGGTATCTTCTTTTTTTTCTGGATAGAAGAGCATTCCTAATGCAATATTTTGGGGGTATAAATGCAGCCTCATGCCTTTGTAGTTTGAATTTTTGTTTCAGATTATAAATACTGAAAAGTAGATTAACAAAGCTGTGCAATGGCAGTAAGGAATTTTTGTTGGGGTGGTGGTGATGTTTTTTTCTTTCAGGAGAATAATTAGCAAATGGGTCAAGCCACTTCTCTGCTAAGATTTGTTCTCTCTTTTTATTCTACCTTTTCTTTGCCAGTTTAATCTTCTGGCCGTTTTTCTCACTCAAGTGGCACAGTGGGGCCATTACATCAGGCAGAGCCCTTGGGGGGTTGTGCTGTAATACAGTGGTGTTGCAAAGTAAACACCTGCTTTGATTCATTGTTTGCTGTATAAATTTACTGAATGTTGTTTTCCATTTTGGCCAGATGGGTTTTGTAGCACTTCCTCCAGTGGCCTGGTTGATGGAGAGGAACTGGAGATCAGCAATCCAGAAGAATTCTCCTCTTTTCAAGACCACGTTGTGGCAGAACAGTTGACGTACATGGATGTGGTATGTAGAGTATTGCAGATAAATTTATAAAATAATATTTTTTAAAGTTACATTGCTTTAAGTATAGGGTTCCAGAACAGGACTGCTGCTGGGACAGAGAACACAGCTCTGTGGTTATTCCAGCTGTTTCAGTCATTGGGCTTCTGTGTTTTTTTTTTAATGTGTAGCTTCTTTCCAAAATTTATTGGCACTGAGAAATAGCACATTTTAACTATATCACTACCTGGTTTAAAGATGTCTAGATACTCTGGACTGCAATGCTCAGATTTTGCTTTGTCTGTATCAATTTCCTTCTAAGTATCATTATGTAAAAAAAAAAATTATCTTGGTTATTCAGCTGATATAAAGGTGTCCCTTATTTTCCCAGTATTGTTTAGCTGACAGTTCTTTTAGGCCATGAAGCCTATAAAGAGTATGCCAAAGTATATTTTAAACTAAGAGAGAACCAATACTTACCTTTAAGTACCATATTAGATTTAGATCAAATTTGTCCTCTAAACCTGTATTTCTTCTTGTGGATAAAAGAGATTTAGGAGAAACCTGCTGGCTTACCACATCTCTGTTTCACCCTAGATGCTCTTCAGAAGAGTTGTGCCCTACCACTGTTTGGGATCCATCTGGTCTCAAAGGGATAAGAAGGAAAACAAGAACCTGGCTCCAACTATCAGAGCCACCATCACTCAGTTCAATGCAGTCACCAAATGTGTCATCAGCACTATCCTGGGGACCAGGGAGCTCAAAATCCAGCAGAGAGCCAAGATCATTGAGAAGTGGATTAATATTGCACATGTAAAGCATTTATTCTGTTTAATGTTTTTTGGGTGGGTGCCTTGGAGTGAAGGAGTTGGGAGAGGAGAAAAGGGATTGTGCACATTGGTCCCAGGCCATCTTACCTCTAATTATTTCTATTTTTAACTGATTTTTTTGTGATACCAAATGAATATTGCCCTTCTTCTCCTCAGTTCTTCCCCACCATGGAAATGGGGTTGATACTTGGCCATGCCAAAGCTGTAGAGAAGTCCAGATAGCTGACAGCAGTAGCTCTTCCCTTGTCCACTGATGGAATCACTCCACTGTGGGAGGCCAGTGGCCTGGGCAGGCAGGACTTCACCAGCACATGGAATCACCTCCCTGTCCTCCATGTGCCTCAGCAGAGCTTCCAGGAGGATCTTGTAGCAGATTCCATGTTTTTATCATGTTTTTCCTGATCTTTGCAAGAAGTGGTTTTTTCCATGCCTGCTTTACATAACTCTAGTCTGCTAAATTCCCAGGTTTCAGTATTTTACTGTAACATTCCTAATTCCCCTCGGGGCAGTGGGCAGCTGCCAATAAATGAGACCTCTCTGGAAGAGACCATTTCAAGCATTTCCATGTGGATGTGTGTTGACTTCTAAGAATCACATGGATTCTTTCTGAGCTATACAGAACAGTCAGAAAAAGCAGAAGCCAGAGGCTTTCCAACCTTGGCAACTTCTGTGCTTCCAGAGGCAGCATTCAGCCCTGGCACCTGAGCTCTAGCAACTGCATGGTTCAGGAAGCTGGAATGGGGAAGGTCTTGGACCTCTCCTGTGGCACTTTTATCTGCTTGTTTTTATCATCATCTGATGGATGCTTTATAGCCTGTGTGAAGGGATTAGGAAGTTTGATTTCCAGTTTCTACCTGCAGATCTAAGTTGCAGAGGGCACCAGCTAAAAGGGCCTTCTTCCTGGGGCAGGCTGGACAGAACTTCCTCATCATCCCAAGGCAGAAGGGAGGCCTGGGGAAGTCAGGAAAGGCACCGCCCTCATCCCACTCACTCTGTGGATGGAGAACTTTGTTCTACGCCCCTGTTGATTCTGTGCTTCTCCCTTTACTTAATTCATACCTTCTGTGCTTCTCCCTTTCCTCAATTCATTAAATGCTCCAGTCGTAGCATGAAGCACATGAAAAATGTATGTGCACACTCTGCAGGATAATGGCACATGTACAGCAGCTGTGTGCACACACACTTAGCTGCCCACTTCTGAAGAAAGCTGCTTGCTTTGTGCATGCAAATGAATGTTTTGAATAGTTAGGTGCCTGAATTAGAAAATAATCCACTCAGTAAAGAACAGTTATTCACTGACAACTAAACTTAGCAGCACGGAGTTCCACATTTGTTTTCTCTTCACGACTTTTGGATCTATTTTCTTGGTTCAAAAGATGAACTGAATACTTTCTCTACTGCCAGCCCTCTCTGCTCCACCTAGATCAAAGGTTCCTGAGCAGGAGCCAGCCAATTTCACTCAAACAATATTTTCTTTAAAAATAAAAAGTAAAAATGAAATTATTAATGTCCTGTTGTGCTTAAAAATTTTAAAATCAAAGCTGTTTCTGCACAGGATTCTTTCTGGTTTTCCCTCTGTGAAGGACGCAGCATGAAACAAAGTTATTAAAACCAGTCTTAGAAATTCTTACATGCAAATGAAAGCTTGCTCAAGTTTAGTTTGCAGTCGGTTGAGTCACTGAGAACACTAAATCCAATATTAAATGAAATTCCTACTGTGCTCTAAATTATAGTGCCCAGTTAAGTCAAGATGGTTCCAAATTGGATCTTCCAGTTCAAATTCCTGTTGTACTGGGAAGAAAGAAGGAAAGCTGATAATTTGTGCCTCTAAATTCATGTTCTCCCCAACCTAAATTGCAGGTTGAACAAAAAGAAAGGTCTCATTCTTTAACATGTCAGTCTCTGGAGAAGAGCTGTTATGTGGGGTTTTTTTTGGCCCCAAACCATGCAAAAAAAGCTTTCAGGTCTAGTGAGTCCTGCCCCATGATCTTGAACTTGGTCTTTATCTGACCCAAGTGTCCACCTGCTTCAGGTGCTGTTGGCCCAGGCTCTCTGCTTAAGCCACACTTCAATAAATGTGGTCTCCTAATTAGCACAGTTTTTTGTAGGTCAGTGACTGGGAGAGCTTGTACTCTCCTTAGCTGTTCAGTCACTTTTAATGCAACTCATGCACAGAGATGCTGATATATTAAGGTCTGACTTTTGCTTATGCTGAGGTTGCTTTACATTTGTTCAGTGCTACAAAGGAAATAAATCATGTCTATTTTTTCACTGTCAGGATCCTTTACATAATAAGCATTATTAGGGTAAGAATCAGATTGATAAAAATGTTGATAAGCAGAATTGGAGTTTGAATACACTCTTATCTCCATGCAGCAGTCAAATTGCAGGTGTTTTGTCTGCTGGCTTTGCATGTACAGACACCTGTGCTGAAGTTTGTGGTATCCAAGTTCTTGTTCTTGAGCCACCAACAGACTTCCAGGAGTCACAGACCAGATTTTCCTCTTGCTTCCCTCTGCTTCATGAGGAATCTGTGCTGCTTTTTTGAGTTCTTCATTATCCTTTTCCACCCAAGCTTTTGCCACAGAGTAGCTGCATAAGAAACATCCATGAACCAGTTTCTCTGTTCACATTTGATCCCAACTCTGGAAAAGCTGGGAAGATTTTTCTCTTCAACAGTGTGCACATACTTGAATAACAGGTTATTCCTTTGCATGTCTTAATTTTTAATTGACACTGAGATGATTGAGGGTTTACATTTTAAATACCACATATAAAGAGGCAAAGCCTGGTTTTCTCCCTAAGGGGTAAAAGGGATTGGTAAATATAAATAGCTTTTTAAGGAGTATAACCTTTGTGCCTTTCACCACGGCTTCATGGACTCAGTTCCACTTTTATTTTTACTTGGAGAACTGGAAGCTGTGACACCACAAATACATGAAAGTGAGGAAAACAAGCTCTAAATGCCAAAGCTTGTGAAGTGTTTGGTGGCTGGAGTGGGGAGTGATATTTTTGATGCTCAGTATTTGCACAGCTGCTGCTCAGCAGTGAGAATGTGTAGCAGGCATGACAGGGCTCAGAGAGGGGAGCACTAAGGTCTGTGTGGTGCTGACATTTAATGCTCATGTGTTCCAACTGCTCCTTTCACAGGAATGTAGGATCCTGAAGAACTTCTCCTCCTTGAGGGCCATCATTTCAGCTCTGCAGTCCAACTCCATCTATCGGCTGAAGACCACCTGGATGTTTGTTTCTAAGTAAGCCTCTCCCTCAGTTCCCCAGGGCCACAGAGCTCCAGGCTCCTGCTTTTCATCTTCTCTTCACTCCTCCTGTTCTGTTCCTTCACTGACATGGATCCTGTCAGAACTTCCCATTCCTGGGAGGCTCTGACCCCTCCTGTGGGCCCCTCTTTCCTGTTGAGGGGACAATTGGCCCTTGGGGATTCTGGATTCTGTCCTTTTTAGCATATTGGGTCTTCTACAACCTCTCTAGAAAAGCTGTGGCACTGGCTTCTCACACAGCTCATGCTCACCACTCCCAGGTCACCACAATCTTTGCCTGTTGTCTTTATCCCATGAAGTTTGAGGAGATCCAGCTTGCTTCAGATCCTCCCAACTCTTCTCCTGGTGCTGATATTTGCATAAAATATATTCCCAAACTACAAAAGCCAGTATTGAAGATAGTATTTCTTCCAGGGGAAAACTTCATTGTGTTAATAATATTTACTACCTGCCCCACAGATGCCAGAAGTTGCTGTCTAGAAAAGATGGTGTTCTGATCATTCAGTTTGGGGAAACCTTTGAGAAATTAAATTAATTTTGCCTTTGAGAAATTAAAATATCACTCTGGTAGGCAGTATCCTTCTGTATTTCCTCTCCACAGAGGTGGGATTTTCCTTCTGCTGCCCTGTGTTTCTGATCAAAACATTGCCTGTCCTGTGTTTATAGTATTGGGCAAAAAACTACTACACTTAAATGCTTCCAGCTTTCCAGAATGCATGGAATAGGGCAAAAATCAAGAACTCGGGTTCCCTCTCAGCTGTTTTTCTGTTCCTTTGTATCCCCTGACCCATTCTCACACTTCACAGACAGTTCAAAGCCCTGCCCAGGGGCTGCTGATGGTGTTTCTTTGCTGTCAGATAAGGCCCAACTTTACTGGGAGCACCAGAATATCCCACCAAGGCTCCCCAGGAGATGTGCAGCATCTCACTGGATGCATTTTGGTGCTGTTATGTTTTATAAGTTGAACTGTTAATGATTGATGAGAAAGAAACAGAAGCTTGATTGAATTTTAGAGTGCTTGTTAATGATGCAAATGATTTAATCTTCTCCTGTGCAGGGACGTCCTGCTGATGTATGAAGAGCTGTCTGAGATCTTTTCAGACCATGACAATTACCTGACAAGTAGGGAGCTGCTGATGAAGGTGAGAACCAGTGTGAGTTCAGGGCTTGTTATCTCAATTAAATCTGAGGTTTAACTCTTCTGAAACCAGCTGCCAAAGCTCATCTCTTCCTCAGGGACCTTATGTGGTGCTTTAGGGAAGAGCAGGCTGTAAAACCTGAACTTTTTGCTGGGCTGAGAGTTGATTTCCTTGTTCCTGGAAGAATCAGTAGCTTTAGCCTGGATAGCCACAACCAGCAGGCTTTGGCAGCATGATCTGGGTGGACAGCAGGTCCTGCAGCTCCTCAGCCCATGAGGTCACTGGAACAATGCCACAGCTTCAGCTGAGGAATCAATCCAAGATGTTTATCCCACTATTGCTGTACCTTTCTTAGAACTAGGAAGCAGGGCTGGGAGTTCTGAAGGAACAGGCTTCCTACTCTGTGTGTGGCCAGATGGACAACAAAGCAGGCTCTGTGTGGAGCAGTTTGACTTCTGCACTCTCCTGGGTGAACCCCAGTAACCTCAGGAGCCTGAAAGGGGTGAGGAAGAATGGCAGGGAAAGGTTATGTTCTGCAAAAACTAAGGAATGTTTGTGGCAGGTTTTTTTCCATTTACATAAAAGAGTTCCTATGAACTTGCTAACCAGTTCATTCTTTGGCAGTTCTGTCCAGCCAGTCTGGCATTTGTCCCTCAGCCCCTTGCCTTGGGATCTGAAACACTGTTTTTTGCTCAGGAGTGGTGGGTGAACACATTCACATCTGTCAGTCTGTTTTGTTTATCATCCATTTATCAACATCTGTAGGTAAATTTTTAAGCAGGTGAGACCATAATAAGCATAGAGAGAAAATGTATGTTCAGAACAGCCTATTTAACCAAGTATTAAAAGACAAAACAACTCAGACTGAGTCCAGACCTCTGACTCCCAGTAAATCACCCTCCAGCTGCCCTAAGCAGATTTGAAAAACATTTTGGGAGCAGTGAGAGGAGAAAAATCCCACAGAATAACTAGAACATCCCCCCTGCTTTTCATCTTGGACCATCTGGAGGATGAATATCCACTGAATCCTCAAAGACTTGGTTTTCCTTTACCATGAATAGCCCCTGTAAAGGAAGCCATGTTTGACCTTGCCTGTCCATCCTGCAAATCCAAGTGTGGAGCAAAGAGAATGCCACTGGAAACAGACTGGGTGGCACAGAGAGGGAGCAGTGTTCTCTCCTCCTGAGCAGACATTGATAATGATTTGTGACACATCTGTGCAACCCCTGGAAGAAACATGTAACTCCAACATCCCCTGTGCATCCAGGGAAATAAAGGTTTAAAGAACTATGGTGAAATATCCATTCATAGGAAAGCTGGAGTTGTGGGGAAACCTATTCCTTGAATTTCCTGCATGGTTTTGGATTAAGCAGTAAGCCACAGTCTCTGGATCTCTGGATCTGGATTTTCTTGCAGCATAAGAAAAACAACAAAGCATTACATAAGATGGAGATGTTTACTTGTAGCAGGCCTGAATTAACCAGAAATCCTGATGTCAGGAGTGTTGGGATAGAGCATCTGGACACCTGAAGTATGTCTGAGCTTCTCTGATTTAAACTCCCAAGAGATTTTCAGCAGCACTTGGCTTTGGCCAGAGCTGTTCTGCAGAAAAATTCTCTCACAGTCTTGTGTGATTTTTGTCCAAAATCCTCAATCAGCACCCAAGTCCCAGGAAATCAACATGTATGTAGACACATGTGTGTCTGCACAGCAAGTATTTGTTGCTGGCTTTACTTGTCTGCTTAAATGTATTTACTATTTTGCATGCATGTAGTTGCCAGTTTACCTACCCCTTGAATCCTCCATTAATTGCCTTTAATTCTCTTTCACCTCACAGGAAGCAACATCCAAGTTTGCAAATCTGGACAGCAGTGAGAAAGAAAATCAGAAGAAGTCACAGAAGCGACTGCAGCTTCAGAAAAACAAGGTGTGTTTGGGGGTTTTCCTCCTCTGTTTGAGCTGGTAACATGATTAACCCTAAGTGGTCAAAGTCTAGAAAGGTCTTCAGCAGGGTGTGTGGGCAGGAGGGGATTGATGGATATAAACATGTGGTCATCACTTCCAGCTCTTTGTTTCAGCCCTACAAGAAAGAATTCCATTATCTACTCTTGTTACCCCTTAGAGGGAAACACAATTTCCATGTAGTAAAATACGTGCTGCTGTAAATACTGGAGTTCTTGTGATAAAGAAAATCAGCTCTGGCAGAGCAGAAATCTCATTTACTTTCAAACATGCTGATGAAGCTTCTGACATACCAGCTTGAAAATTACACAGGCTTCTACAGAGATTGCTTTGTAAAATGTGTCTGGGTTCCAGTCTGCTGGTGAAAATGGTTTTTGTCTCAAAGCTGGAAAAGATTTAAAAGGACAGGGGGAGAGAAATCTGGAATAGGGAGGCAAAAGTGCTGAATATGATTTTTGTCTGTGTATTTGTTTGACTGGAAAAAATACAGATCCTTCTGGATGGCAGAAACAAGTGTCTCCTTCACAAGTGCAGAGCCAGCCTGAACTCTGCAAGTGCTGGCAGTCTGGAAGTTTAAAGTGTGAATAATTAGCATTAAAATGCAGTGGATGGCTGGGGAAGATGGTCACTTTTTGGAGAGAAAAAAAATTGTGGCTTGATTTGACTTCACTATCACAAGGTATAATCACACATCATGAAGTAAAAATCCACAGGGATGAAGCAGAAACTGCTCACAGAGGCTGGCCAGGACCATTCCCCAGCTCCTCCTCCTGCAGCAGGTGACAGAGGGACCCTGTCCTGGTCCTCAGTGCTTCTCCCAAAGGCAGGGTTTCCTGGGGACCCACTGTTGGGAATCAGTGGTGGCAATACTGTAATACAGAACTGCTGGGTGATACCAGTGAGAGCATCCTGGTCTCACTGGAATTGGATTTAAATTCTAGATTATCTAATGAAAATGATGCAATGAAAGAAAACGTAATTATAAGGCTGATGCTTGGTTAAGCAGATTACTTTAATTTCATTTTCTTACACAGGAGTGTTCTGGAATTGTAATTATTCTCATTTTTCACTTAATTAATCCAGCATTGCTCTGCTCACTTGCAGGGAGTGATGCAAGGCACAGTCCCTTACCTTGGCACCTTCCTGACTGATCTCATCATGCTTGACACGGCCCTTCAGGACTATGTTGAGGTAACTTGGGGCAATTTTTGTGAACCCTAAATACCCTCCCTGCCTTCCCAACTAAGTTTCTGTATCCTCTCCTTCTGCAGCTCTTAAAATATCTGTTTACAAAAAGAAAAGGGAAGCAATATGTAGTGTTATTAACTAGAACTTGTGTGAATTTTTGTGCATTTATGTCAAGGTACAAGCCTGGCTCTTCTCTGATCCCTTCTCTTTCTTTCCAACAGGGTGGCCTGATCAATTTTGAGAAGAGACGAAGGGTAAGTTGAATGTTCTGTGATTTTTGGTTTATTGATACACTCTGGGCAAGGGCATTTGTCTTTAGCAGCTGAACCCAGACCTGGTGGCAGGAGACCTTTGCTTTCCAGAGCACACAGTTAAGCAAATATCTTCCTTCTCCTGTAGGAAACTCTTTGTAGGTAAAAGGCTGCAGCGGGCAAAGCAGGTACAGAGGACTGAGAAATAAATGCTGTCTGTTCTCCTTTCCAGCCTGATCCTTGTTGGTCAGAGATAAGTAACATCCTGTAGGAGCAAAGGTGCTGAGGTTACCTTGGGCTGAATGAAATCAGGCCAAATCTCCATTCTGGGGCTTGAAAGCAGAGCTGGACTTGGCTGAGATGAGCCATTTCCTCCCCTTAACTGCCCAATGACCTGCCCTGAACAATCCAGGGTTATTCTGGCAGAGTGTGTACAAGTGCAGTTACAGAAGAGCAGCACACTCTGGTCACATGCCTTAAGGGGGTAGCATTTTACATTCCTCTGGAGCAAGTGTGAGTGCACATTATGAATCCCAGGGAAGAAAACCCACTTTTATTGTTAGAAAACTGGTTCTTGAAATAGTTACTCAACTGAAACTGAACTTCAGATCAAGCTAAGTTTTTCCTGGATCTCTTGTTATATATTTTTAGAATATGAATGAATATAATCTTGTTTTCTAATTAGATTTTCTATTTGATTGTTTAATTTCTTAGGAATTTGAAGTCATTGCCCAAATCAAGCTCCTGCAATCTTCATGCAACAGCTATTGCCTGATACCAGACCAAAAATTCATCCAGTGGTTCAGGAGGCAGCGACACTTAACAGAGGAGGAGAGGTAGGTCCTGAGTGCAGCTGAGGCAAACCTCTGTTCTCAGCCCACACACACACCTGGGCAGGTCATGGCAGGGACAGAGAAATACTGGAGAGCACTAGTTGTAAAACCTGTTGTAAAGAGGTGAAAAACCCCCTTGGCCTTGGTAAAATGCAGGCAGAGGAGTGTTCCTCTTTGTGGCACTGCAACCTTCTGTGAGGTGGGAAAAACTGAAGGATTCTTGGATTTCTTGAATGTTGCTGGTGTGAGATGTACAGCTAAATAACATTGTACAACTAAATCACATTGTCTGCAAATATTCACCTGCTGACCTCTGTCCTGCAGTTACAAACTCTCACGTGAGGCTGAAGCAGCTGCTGATACCAACATCCTGTCTCCAAAATCTCAGAAGAGCATGGTGAAGAGGATCAGCACGTGAGTATGATGGGGCAGAGGAGTTTTGGGGGGGGAATATGGACCTAGATGACTCAAACAAGCAGTGCTCATTTAATCAGCTGCAGAACCTGGCTGGGGATCCACAACCCTGCACTGCTTTGAGGAGAAATGCAGCCTTGTGGCTGAAGCTGTCCCTTCGTGTTGCTAGAAGCAGTCATAAGGGTTATTAAAGACAGAAGAGACCTTCCTATGATGTCAAAAAAGGGAGCCATTTTAGTGCTGGATTATTATTCAGTACCTATTGTGTAATAACTTTGCTGAATGCAGCAGGAAAACAGTGTAAATGAGGATTAAGTCTGGTCTATTATTAGTCTAAATTGCTATACACATGCAAAAATACCTTGCAGGATTTTGATATGAAAATTAAGGTTAGCAAAAAGGCATTTGATAGTGGAAACAATCTGCCTTCCAGCTGGAGAAGGAAAAAAGAATCATGGGGACATGGTCCAATTTGGTGTAGTACCACAAAGATTCAGAGAGGAGGTGGGGAGAGGACAGGGTCATGTAGCTGAACATGGGAAACAAGGGCTAGCAGGAATGCAGGGAAAGCTGCATGGAATAAAGCAGAGCTCAAAGACTGAAGTAAAAATATCTGCAGTCTGAACGTGTTTTGCAAATGAGCACTGTAGAAAAGCAGTGACACCTCTCTGAGCTGTATTAAATCATTAACTGCATGCTGATGCTCCCTGCTCCTCCTCTTGGTGGGTCAGACCAGCTTGTTTCCTTCGAAACTCCTTTCAAGTCACTTGACCTGCATTTAGGAATGAGTCTTGGAGAGGGAGTGCCTTTAATTTATACTTTATGATCTCCCTATTGTGTGCATCTCCAGCCTTCTAGAGAGGACCTGCTACCTGTTGCACGCTGATAGAGGGCAGGAATTGGCAGGGGGGTGAATTTGCCCTGTGAAGCCCTTTTTTCTATTAAATGAGCCTGAAAATGTGAAGAGACTGAAGGGGAGTGTTGTTCTAGTGGGGCATGAGCTGGTTGTGGCCTTGCAGCTGTGGGCACTCTGGGTCAGGAAGGTGCTGTGTTAGCCTGTAACAAAGCCTCTGGACAAACTGTATAAACACCACAGAGGAAATGAAAACAACAGGCCACTCCAAGGAGGAAAATACTCCAGAATGTAAGAGTTCTGAACCAAGGGACAGCTGTGCTCAGCCCAGCTCTCACTTACTGGCTTTTATGCTTTCTTTCTTTCTATACTAGACTTTTTCTGGGCACTGATGTGTTCACCCCACCCAAAGAACAACCCCCGAAGAGCTCTCCTGTAGGAGGGAGCTCCGGGGAAAGCACCGACTCAGGCAGTGTTTCATCGTGTGAGTTTAATCACTCTGAAACTGAGGATGTGTGTGTGACTCCCGTCTCTAGTCCTGAGGACCCTCTGAAAAAGGTACAGCTGAGGCCTATGCACGCTGCAGGCAGGCCCAAGACACTTGCCCAAGGCTCTTGGTCTTGACTAGAGCATTGGTTTTAGTGAAATGGAGAGAGAAATGTGTAAAAATGGGAGTAACCCAGTCAGGGCTCTTGCACAATGTTCTGTTACCCCTTACAGTGGGTTTGTTCCTGTAAGGAAGCTTCTGAGCAAGGCAGAGGGAGAGAAAGGCAAAGTCTGAGCCAGGGAAGGAAGGGGGCAGTTTCAAAGAGAGTAACAGAGAGGGAGGGGTGTGTGTATTTCCACTTGTGTAAAGGCTCCCACCTGGAGCAGGAGTGCCTGTGACACCCTCTGCTCCTTCCCAGCCGGTCCCCGTTCCTGGCTTGCCGCCTGCAGCCTCATGCTGTTCCTTGGATCTGCTGCCACCTCCTGGGCTGCTCCTACTGCGAGGCCAGAGCAACCCCAGGAGCACAGAAATTGTCATTAAAATGCTGTAATCAGTCAAGTGAAGTTCAGGTTTCCCGGAGGCAAGGAATCCCCCTGCCAGCAGGCTGGGCAGAGTGTGGGTGACTGAGGTTTTGTCTGTGCCTTCTGCTTTGTGCCGTTCCTCTGGCACAGTGACACATCCAGACACACCACATGTCCCCTTTGTGACAGCACGTTCCTTTCTGTTGTGCAGATCTCCGGCCACCCCTTGTCCTTCTGTTCTGCTGACTCCTCCATGAGAACACCCTCCTCAGGGCTGTCATCTTTACCCTCGTTCCTGCTGGCCCCCAGCGACGACAAGAGCTCTGTGGGCTCCGACAAGGGCTATGACTCTGACAAGGGCTCCATCGGCTCCGACAAGGGCTGCAGCTCCAAGGGCTCCATCTCTGACCCTGGCTCGGGCTCGGACAGTGGCTCCATCCCCCCCCGGGACTCGGTGGCAGGCAGTGTCCCCAGAGCACTGCCCGTGTACAACCGGCAGAGCGACGGCTCCTGCATCATCCGGGTCAGCATGGACGGGCTCCACGACAGCGTCTACAAGAGCATCCTGGTGAGTGCCACGGCTCTGGGCTCAGCTGATGTGTCCATGGAGGTGACTGAACTCACCACTGCGTTTTGGGAACACCCCTGCACTGAGCTGGCTTGTCAGACCTGGCTGGAAAGGTTAAAAATGGCACGTGGTGTCATGTAGAATGCGTGTAGCCTGGTAGGAATGAGATGTTTGCAAACAGCTTTAGGGGAGTTTCTGGTCTAGAAATTGAAGTTTGTGTTTTATCAGAAAGCTCCAGGTGAAGCACTGTGAGCACATTGAGGTTTTGACATAAGATGGTATGTTTTCCCTTGAGCAGCTTTCCTCAGGAAGTGGTTTCTGGGAACAGGGAGTTGACAAGCCCTTTAATTCCACAGCTTCTCCCCTTCTGGTGAAGAAGGGAGAATCTCCCTCCTCTCACCAGACTAGCAGCCCCAGAATTCAGGCATTTCCCTCTCTGCTTATTCCACAGACATATCCCAGCAGTGCCACTGGTGCTGGGCCACGGATGATGTGGCTTAGCTCAGCTGGGGACCCTCAGGGCCTGCTGGGGGGAAACAAATGTGAGGTAGTTCTCAGCACCTTTAGTTCCTGATTTAAATGGTCTCACTTCCCCAAATCCAACAAGTTGTTCCCTGAGGGCCTGATGGATTTGGCTCCTAGTGAGACTGCAGGAGGCTCTGGAGGAGCCCCTGTGTCTGTTCCAGATGCACAGCACACAGCAAACCCAGCTACAAGGCCAGAAAGCTTTCCTTGGATGTCCAGGGAAGTGCTTGGGGCAGGAGCCTGCAGACAGCAGCTGGGGCAGCTGTTCATGGGGGCTTTTGTGGCTGGTGGGAATGAGGTCTCTCAAAGGGAACAGACACTGGGATTTACTGCTGTCTCTGCTAGGACTGTGTCTGCTTGAACTAAAAAGCCACCACCTCCAAATGTCATAAATACTAAGTTTACTGTCTGTCAGCACCTGCCCCTTTTTACTGACCTGTTTTTTTCAGTTTTCTGACATTTCTTCCAAGAACAAGCAGGTTTTTGCTAAGTACTGAATCACGAGAGTGAATGAGAAGAATCTCTCATTGCACCTTATCTTTCCAGATAACCAACCAAGACAGAATCCCTGATGTCACCCAGCGAGCCTTGCTGAAGCACAACCTTGAGCCTGATGCAGTTGAAGATTATGAGCTTGTTCAGGTCATCTCTGAGGACAAAGGTAGGGAAGCAGAACTCTGCTGCTGCCTGGAAACTTCTGTTGGATTTTAAAGGGAAGAGTAAAATGGGAAGCATTGCAAATGCTGTTGACAGGTCAAAGCTGACAGTGAGAACCCTTTGGCTGCTCAGGGGTGGTTTCTGTCAGCACAGCCCCCTTCCCACAGGCAGAGCCAGCTCCTGGGCTGCCAGGCTGACTTTGTGTGTGCCCTGCAGCCACAGAGTGACCTCAGGATCTTGGGTGGTGGTGATGTTCTGCCTCCCTGGAACCAGGCCCTCAGCTCCCACCTTCATCAGCCTTCTCTGAGAGAGTCTGCCAGGGCCTCTGCCAGGCTGAGCATGGCCTGGGCCTGGCCTTCCCCTCCTGCCCTGCTCCCTGTCCTGCAGGAAGCTGCTCCTGATGCTGCTCTGGCAGAACAGGGAGGTTGCCCTGCCTACACCATCCTGCTCCTCCTCCCTGTCCTCTCAGCTGTCCTGCTGCTGTGCACCCCTCCCCACTAATGCTGCTCTGGGCCTGTTCTGCAGAGCTGGTGTTCCCCCGAGATGCCAACGTGTTCTATGGCATGAACAGCCACGTCAACTTCGACTTCATCCTGCGGAAAAAGGCAGAGCTGGTGGGCTGAGGCTGCCCCTGCTGCCCTCCTGGGGAATCTGTCACAATTCCCTGCTGAAAATGTGCAATTGGAGCAATTGGGCAGCCCTGGTGCAAGGGCTCCAGGCTGCTACATTTGTCTTGAGGACACCCCATGAGCCAACTCTTGTTTGAGAAAAGAGCCTCCTTCATGCCAGTATTATACAGAAGAAGATCATCTGAACTTATTTTTATAGAACTGAAGTAAGTTCTGAGTATGTCTGCCTGAACCAGCTGAAAACTTCTTGCACTTGTTCTACACCAGAGAATGACCCATTTTGGATCTTGTTTCCAAAGAACTTTAAAATGAATGAACTGCACTTGCCTTTGCACGAATGGGATAAACAGACACTACTTTGTGTTGGATGGAGGTCTTAATGTCCACCTTAAAACAGGGTGGTTTCCCTTGGACTTGATTAAGCCATGGACCAGAACTCGATGCCTTTTGTGTGCACTCCCATGTGATGGATGGACATCCTCCCAATGTGCAATTCCTCTGCTGGAACTGAACTTTGAACCTCTTTAAAAGCCATAAGTAAGACATTGGATTGTAAGCAGCCCTGATTTGAGACACATGAAATACATACAGTATTTCTGGTTCTGGTGGTAGCACTATGCATCCCTGTGCAGATCTAGGAGTTATTATCCAAATAGATAGCTTAGGATTGTTAAAATAGAGTTTTATCCATGCCTGGGCCTTTTCCCCCCAGTTCTGTGGCACTAATTTGCAAAACTGGGCCTGGGTAAGTTTTACACTACATTTGGATTTATCACTTTCTGTTTACAGGTAGGTAAAACAGACTGACTGTAGGTCTGCTGTACATCCAGGAGTCCTATAACAGGTCCCACAAGCCTGGTGTAGGTCACAGTCTGAGCAATTTATGAATTCCAGTTGTTTTTTTGTTCAGAGGTAGAAAGAGGGGGGATTGTTACTGAGCCTTAACCTTTGCCCAGAGTTAGGGCAAAACTAGAAGTTCAGTTTTCTCTGCTTTTGGTGTCTGTACAGTGCAGTTCCTTGTGTACATAGCATAGCTCCTAATGTATATAGTACTGCTCACTCAGAGGGTGTATGGCAGTGTTAAGCTGAAACATGAATGTTCTGGATTTTAAAATTACACTTTCCAAATGTTTATATATGTTACGTTTTTAACTGCTTACCTGTAATCTTTATATGATAAGTATATAAATTGTTTTTCATTAATATTTGCCTGGAATCAGTCAATTTCCTTTTATTAGTGCATGTCAGATATGTAAAAACACCTCACACCACTTCCCTTGCTGTCACTTTCTTCAACTTCTCCACTTTTACTGTTTAACTTCACAGCAGCAAAGCCAAAGCCCTCCCAGTGCATCAGCCATGCAGACAGCCTGTGAGAGACAGGGATATTGTGTTCTGTTTCTTGAGGTTTCAGATTAAATATTTCCCTAACTGGGTAATTTGGATTGCACACCCATTTTATGTCTTCTGCATGAAATCATTCTCCCTCGAGTCACTGAATGACTTCTGAGGCTAGATAATTCAAAAGAAGTGCTTTTGAGTGCTCCCCATTGTCTCAATCATGGTGTGTTTCCTCCTCCTCTCCCAGTCATTACCTTGTTGTGGTTTTCCCTCCCTGCACACAATACCAGCATTCAGATAAACAGCTTATACACTACAGCCCCTTCTGCCATTTCACAGATCACTTCAGCACGAGGGGAGGCTCCTAAAGCTGCCCAAAAGTCTCACACTCAGTCCCAGAACCACAGCTGCCCTGGCCACTTAAAGGCCTCTCCATGTTACACTAAGGAAGACAAAACAAAGAGTACCTGAAGCTGATTTTTAAACTACCTCAGGCCACAAAACCCAATACCAGAACCTCACTCCATTTCCTTCAGGATTACAATCCANAGTAAAAATCCAGATTTTGAGCTCATAAACTACGCACTGGAAGATTCGCGCCGCGGAAGTTACGCGCCGCGGAAGATCCGCGCTGCGGAGCGTCACACGCGCGAAATTACGCACATACACCGCGGGGTAACGGCCAGACTGAGAGTTTAAAAATGGGGTAAAAACACGGGAAATCCTAGATGGCCAATTTCAGCTGACAAAAAAAGCGAGAATACGCGTGTGGGCACTTGTATTGTGCAAACGGGACGAAACAGCATAAAAGGAAACAGCGCGAGGGTAGATATACAAAATGCCTTTTCTATCGAAAGGTGGGACGAGTTGGGGCAGTTTTTGTGGGCAGCGGTCATAGGGGAAGATATGGTAGCCACACAATCGTTACCGACATGGTATTTTATTAGAAATTCGTTTAAAAAATTACAATCTGCTGAAGGCACTGCAGCTGCTGCGGCAAGCGCCCCCTCGCGGGCTGCAGAGGCCTCTCGGTCAGTATCTCCTGTGTCTGCAGGTGTTTCTATTCCCTCTACCCACGAACGATGGAAGCGTTACCTTTTAATTCCGTTTTTCATGTTGAAAAGACTTAAATAATGTTACAGCCACTTTGAAACTGCTTTCACTCTAAGCCATGTGAAGACGCGGCCGCACAAGGAGCCGGGAGGCGGAACCTGTGTGCGTGCGCCTCTGTCAAATGGTTCCGGCGGGACACCGTGTCTGTCTGTCTGTCCCGGGCGGCGATGCGGGGCGGCCGCTCCCGCTCCCCGGTGGCCGCGGTGGCTCCGCGCGGGTGAGTTTTGTCCTCCAGAAACCCCCGAGCCCCGGTCGGTTCGCAGCTCCGTACGGAACTCTGCAGACGGCAGGGACCAGAGCACATTCCCTGCTCCCGGCTCCTCCCCGGAGTGACGGCTCCAAGGCCGATCCCTCATTCCCTCCCCGGCTCTGCGCGGGATTTCCAACAGCCCCGGCAGCTCTGCCGGGCGGGTCCTGCAGCGGCGGGAGCCACAAGCGCTTTGTGCCTTTATAACCTTCTCTGTATTTGTTTTCGGTGTTTCCCTCTTTTGCTACACGCGGCCCTTAGAGGGTTTTTGTGTCGCTCTTCCCCTCCGCGTTTCTCCCGCGGCGTTCGGGGCAGCCCCGGGAGCTGTGCCGGGTCCGCTCGGCTCCCGCTGCCCGGGCACTGCGGACTTCAGGATCTCACTCAGCCCTATGGATGTGAGCACAGCACGGCCGCGTTTGTTCCCTTTCCCCGCAGCAGCTGCGAGGTGGCAGCGCCCGGAGTTTTCCTTCTCTTTCCCCTCCTCTCCTTTTTCCCTGCGGGCAGCACAGCGGAGTGGGTTCTGACTGCCTCTGTTTAATAAAGCTTTACGCATTGTGTTTGTATGCCTTGAAAACGTGTTGATAGAGGGTCTTTAAAGTTAAATTTGTTTTCTGACTGAATTCTAATCTTTACAGTTTTACGATTGCTAAAGAGATAGAAAGCAGTAAATTTATTACCTATCAAAGTTTTCAACAGTCTGATTTCTTTAATAAGAATGTTAACAATTTTGCCAGATGAAATTACACAAAACACAACCGCGACAAGCTACTCAGCTGTTACAGCAGTCTGCCAAATTGCACTTTATTATATGTCTAAGGCCCATGGTCGTACACATCAAGAAGATAATGAAGAACACTTTAATGGTGGGAACCTGACCCTTGAAAGAGAAACAATGTATTGGTGAATTGACAGGGAGTCAACCTGAAAGAGGAACAATGCACAATGGAGCTGTTTTTAGCATGGAGGTGGTATCATGGATCATTGTGGCCTCATCTCACACACTGGTCACTCATGAGATGATGCTGTAACTGGAAAAATTCCACTCCAGAGGAGATGCAAGGCCTGCTTCTGGGGTGGAGGCAGTGAGGAGGAGAAGATGCACACCACTTCTATCCAGGGCCTGCCCTGAAGGTGCACAGCCTGCCTACCTCTCCTGCCTGAGCACCATGCTCCATCTCCTCATGCTCAGCAGCTTTTCACAAATTCAGGACTCAGTGTGTTTTATTTCCTACCACAACTAATAAAATAAAATTCCTTTGCAGTCACAATTGTTTCTCAAATTTTTTGTGCACAGGCATCCTCCTGAACCTGTAACAAAAATAAGTACACGGGAAGTGGAAAAATACCAGAAAAATCCAGAGGTGTTTTAAGTGGCTCCTACTTTTCCAAAACACATTTAATTCTGGGAGAGCAAAGCCTGAGCAGCACCAGCCAAGGAACTGAAAATACAGGTAGGGAACAGCACTTGTCACATGAGTAGAACCACTGGCATCACCCAGGTCTTGCCTGTATCAGTAAATGGAGAATTGTGGATGTATAAACACACACACACACACACACAAGAGTAAAGGACTAATCAGCAAGAGTGAGTCCTTGTCTGCTCTGAAATGGACACAGGCATTTAATTCCTATATCCTTCCTTTGTTCCCCTCCCCTGAAACCACCATCAAGCCTGCTGTGCCACTCGCTTCCCGAGTCAGCAAAAAGGAAAAACATTCACAAAACCCCCAAGCTAAAAACCCCAGCCCTGTTGTAAAGTTATTTTTCATAAACTGGAAATAAAGAGTTAAAGCAAACTCAGGTTCCCTGAGCACCCAAACCAGCTCCACTTCTCAGCAGTTCTATCCCAGGCTGACCCATGCACATGTCCCTGTCTTGGCTGCAGGGGCTGGCAACAAGGCCAAGGAGCCCAGAAGGTCCAGTTCAAAGCTGTGCAAGTGATGCAGAGACCTCTTCCATCTTTCATTATTTGAAGGTAGTTAAAATACAAAACAGGGACAACTCAAATACCTTGCATTTTTTAAAATCTATGCTCTGTTTGCTGGTGAGGAGCACCCTGTGCTGACACAGGGAAATGATGTGTCAGCCCACAGGGAAAGGAAAGGAAGGCAAGGGGGAAGGAAGGAGAGGCTGCTTGTAGGCTCGAGGTGGGTCTGTCATGGAATAAAAAGCATGAGGATGGAAGAGATGTGGCTCTTGTATCCACAGTGACACCTGACAGTGCTGGATGCTCACCTGGTCACAGAACCCTGCTCCTGCAGGAGCTTCTCACCAACACCTCTGGACTTCCAACACCCTTCACACAGGCCATGAGGGCTCACAAGGCGAGAGACCTGTGGAGGAAGCAAGAGGGATTGTGAGGAAGGAATGACCCAGGCTGTGTGTGGGCCCCCGGTGCAACCTCCATACTCACCAGGTTGTGTGGGCACCTGCTCCCTCATGGACAGCAGCAGGAACTTGGCTTCCAGGTGGGAACTGTGGAATGGGCACCTTTATACAGCCAGGGGCTCCATGGGAGAGGGACACAGCCAAGGATCCCTTGAGCTGGACTTCCATTAACCTCCAGTTAACATTCAGGGTCAGGCTGGAAGGGGCTTGGAGCAACCTGATCTAGTGAACAGTGTCCCTGCCCATGGCAGGGGGTTGGACTGGGTGACCTTTAGAGGTGCCTTCCACAACCCAAACCATTCCAGGACTCTCCCACACAATGAAGAACACACACAGCTGCTCATCTTGCACCAGGTTCTATGTATTATCAGACCGGCTGACAGGTAATAACATGTCTTCTGCAGCAGAAAGCACAACATTGATCAGTAATTATTCAAAACAAATGAAAATTAAAACCAAAACCCCAGCCACACACACTCAATGCACAGATCTGCCAGCAGGTGAGTCCCCAGATGGCAATTCCAGGAAGGAATCCTCCCACTGCCCAGAAGCTCAGGGTCTGTGCCAGTATAGTCCATGATCACCTGGCCTCTGAGAAAGGGTTTTTTTTAAAAAAATAAACACCATGTCCTGCTGGCATGTGAGCCAACAGCAAAAACATCAGAACTCATCCAAAACATAGAAAAGTTTGCTCCTCACATGAAAAAATATCCAGGCAAGTTGCCCTTCCGTCCTGTAACACACAATTCAATCGGGCTGTTGAGAGAGTAACATTGCTGTAGGTTCTTTTGGTTTTATAAGGAGAGTTTGTAATCTAACTTCTTGCATTTTAAGTTCCCAAAACTCCTGCACTTGCTTTTATGGCCTAAATAAACAGGCTGGCCAATAAGTCCTGGGGTTTTGTTTTCCTGAAGGACTAAGTTGAGGCGGGGGTGAAGCAGGATGCAACATGGACCAACTCTGCCTGCATTCCCTTCAAGCAGTGCAGAGACAAATAAATCCAGCCACATCCACTTGCATGGCTTCCATGAGTTCCAAGACATCCATTCTGGATCCAGAGGCCTGTTTAGATGGGATGCAGCAAGATTAAAAATGAGCTGATGGGAAGCCAGCACTGGTTTTGTTACAAGAGTGTGACGGGGAGAAGACACAACAGAGGAGCACTGCTCTCCTGCACTGAACATTTTGGGGAAACATCTTGGTTCTGATAGGGATCCCTTTGGAAAACAAACCCAAATTCCCCAGATGCTCAGCAAACAGGGTGGTAAAAGCCTACAGACCTACAAGGAGTAACAGTGAGGGAGCAGCCCAGGTACAGCCATCCCGAAAGGCATTGACATTTGTACACCTCTATATATTAATCTTTATAAATACAGTGTTCTACGCGAGGAACTGTGGAACGACGTAATTCCAGGCTGGTTTCTTCTAACAAAAGCTTGCCAGGGCTTTTGCTTGGATCTGGAACTCTTGTTCTTCTTCCTCCTTGGTGTCCCACCCTGTCCTTGGCAGCCTGGGCAGGTGTCTGGTCCAACCCCCCGCACGGCCCTTGGGGAGCGGTGGGAAGGAGACCACATGAAGAGCTGCTCTACAACTTTCAAGGGTGAAAAGCTAAAGTGTGAGGCAGGTTCTGCTGTCAACAGAGTCCCGGGGAGGTGGGCAGTCATAGCTCATCCCTGGGTGACGGCGTGTCGAGGGATGGCTGAGAGGGCAGGGCATCCTTGTTCTGGGCGTCGCTGTGGATCTTGCCCTGCTGCCGGGACTTCCAGGAGTGCGTTCTGTCCCAGTCCGTGGACACGGTCTCGTTGTCCCAGATGGTGGAGGTCTCCGTGTCGCTGAGGTAGCCCGGCTGCCCCGTGTAGTGCGTAGGGTAAACAAGAAGGGGCTCTGCTGAAAAGGCCTTCAAGTCTCTGGACTCATAGTACTCCATGTACTTTGTGCTACGGAGGAGAGAAACACCATCAGCAACAGAGGAACCTTCACTGGTGCCAGGTTTGTCCCTGGGAGACATGGCCAATCCAGGGAGCAGAGTGATCTGTGAGTGGGTGCTGGGGTACAGCTGGAACCATGTCCTTACAACCACACACACCTGTACAACCAAAGCCTGTTCCCAGAGACAGACAAGTGCCTCAGACAACCAGCCCACAAGCCCTGCCCCAGGCAGGCACGATTCCCCTGTCACCTCCTTTGACCCATGCCAGGAGGACAAAACCAAGCACCACAAGGAGTCGCCACCAACCAGGCTACCAGCAAGACCTGGTTTAAGATCAGTCAGCAACACCCAGCCCATGAGCCCATGTCCTCCTGAGCCGCAGAGGGACTTACACAGGGTGCTTGTTGTACATGATGGGCAGGAATTCATCCACGGGCAGCATCTTGCTGAAGGGCTCAGCCCCGATGAGCTTCTGAGCACCGTGGAAGGAGATGGCATAGCCCAGGGTCCAGTAGGAGTAATCCGCTTCCACCAGGTTCCGGACATTGGGAACAGCTCTCTCGGGCTCCTGCACCTGCATCCTCTTCCGGCCAATGTAGCTGCAGGGGTGAAAAGATCAAGGAGATCAGAACCAAAGTGAATCCACAGCAATTAGGACGAGACCGTTCGTGTCAGCCAGGCCAGGGCAAAGGGTCAATCCCAGAAGCAACCCCTGACCCAGCTGACAAATTTCTATCCTGCACCACCACCAGACATCCGAGTCTTAACCCAGTGGGTGGGACAGCTGTGGAAGGCTTCCTAAGGGAGCTAAGATGGCACGGTCTGAGGCTCAGGACTGAGCTGTGCTGGTTCCTCTGTCAGCATCTCCAACACAGCTGTGGTCAAACAGCATTGTCCACCATGGGCAGGGATGGTGCCCCGGGGGCCTCCCGGCAGCAGCCGCCCCAGAGGGAGGATCTGTCATGATGGGAAGAGCCACCAAGACAACTGTGCCACCATCCCCTGTACTGCAGCATCAGCCTGCACCTCTGCCACGCCCCAGCAGTGCTGCCAACCTCCCCAGGTGCCCAGGACCTCCCAGAGGAGCAGGAACTTACATCAGCTCCCAGTCTAACTGGGCTTGCTCGATGTCGTCCATCAGCTTCATCAGCTTCCTCTTGAACTGGTGCTCGAAGCGCACGTCGTCCTCAATGACCAGTGTCTTCTCCAGGCCCCTGCTCACCACCTGAAACACCAGGGCTCCAACGTGAGCACAGTGGCCCCCATGGGTGCCCTGCTGGCACTGGGGCCACCCTGACCTGGCACTGCCTCCCAGGCCATGAAGGCAGGGAGGCTGGGGGACCACTCTGTCACATACACATGACATGCCAAGCCACTGGAACTTGCTCCTGCTCAAATGCAGAATAAGGGGAAAAAAACCAGGAGTGTTTCTTTAACCCCATTTGCTTTTCAAAACCTTGCCTTTCTTCTAAGCAAGCTTGCCCAAAGCTGAATACTGGATATAAAAACAGTCATGAAAATGTTCTGATAAAAATCACTTAGAGCTGAGGGCAAATGAATCACAGAATCCCCGAATGGTTTGGGTTGGAAGGGACATTAAAACCCATACAGATCAACCCTCCTGCCATGGGCAGGGACACCTCCCACTAGCCCAGGTTGCTCCACACCCCATCCAGCCTGGCCTTGAACACTGCCAGGGATCCAGGGACAGCCACAGCTTCTCTGGGCACCCTGTGTCAGGGCCTCCCCACCCTCATAGGAAGAACTCCTTCCCAATATCCCACCTAACCCTGCTCCCAATGGCAGTAGGAAGCCATTCTCCCTTGTCCTGTCCCTCCATCCCTTGTCCCAAGTACCTCTCCAGCTCTCTTGGAGCACCTTTAGGTACTGGAAACAGAAAGGGGAGATGTGAAAGGCGAACACTGCATTCAAGAAAAACCCTGCAATCCAAGGAAATCAGTTCTATCCTACACTTCCAGAAACCTGGGCTGGATCCAATGCTCTGCACCAGGACTGGCTGTGCACCAGGACAGAGAACCTTCCTTCAGGACCCCCAAAGTACCCCAAAATCCTCACCTCCTTCCAGATGTAGTAATGGCTCAGGAAGCAGCCAATCTCTCCTCTGGTTAGGGGCCTGGAGGAATAGGGGTCCCGGTATCCTGGCAGCATTTCAATGCTGAGAGCTTTGAGCTGACTCGTGTTCAGTGCTCTGGGAAACAGAGAGTATTTATCACCACTGCAAAAAAATAAGTCAATTCAAGCCAAACACAGGCATGGCATGGGGAATGCTGCTGATGTTCAGGGAAAAGCCACACCTTAAGAAATTCCTACACTTTGTTTTGCTTAAAAATACAGAGGAAAATTAAACTTCTTGATTTACATCTCTAAAGCTGATAAATTGTATCCTTAACTCTGCCAAAGACTTCTCATGGGACCATCAATTGTCTTTAACTCTGCCAAAAACTTCTCGTGGGACCATCCACTTGCCAGGTGCTTGGCTTTGATTAATCTTCTGAGGCCTTGACAGGATGCCAAGTCTCCAAGACCACTAGATGGTACGTGGGCTCCTGTCTCCTTGAGGCTTTTCTGCAACTCATAGACTCAAAATTTCAGCCTTGATTTCTCATTATAAAAAGGTCTTAACATACCTTAGAATCACAGAATCAGTGAGACTGGAAAAGCTCAAACATTAACCCAGCAATTCTCCCAGGGATGGGGCCTCCACCACTGTCCTGTGCCAGTGCCTGACCACCCTTTGCATGAAGAAATTTTTCCCAGTTGTCCAGCCTGAACATTCCCTGGGACAGCTTGAGGCTTTTTCCTCTTGTCCTCTCCCTTGTTCCCTGGGAGCAGAGCCCAGCCCCTCCCTGGCTGTCCCCTCCTGTCAGGGAGTTGTGCAGAGCCAGAAGGTCCCCCTGAGCCTCCTTTTCTCCAGGCTGAGCTCTCCCAGCTGCTCCTCAACAGACTTATGCTCCAGGCCTTAGAGCAAGCTTGGAAAAGGCTGTGTCAGGGTTAATCCTGTAGCACCACAGCTCTGTAGCACTAGGGTGGACAATATTCCCAGGAGTTAACTGCTCCATTGACAGAAACTTGTGATTTTAACCCGATTTTGACCGTAGTCTGAACCCCAGTGCCCTGGTTCTCTCACAGAGATTGACTGATTGCAAAGGAAGAAAGAAATAGAGCAGAATTTCCCCAAAGAGATGGTCAGGGAGATCCAACTGGTGTTCAGCTCCTCTGCAGCCAGCCCTTCCCTGCTGGAAATAGGTCAGGGCATCCAAGGAGATGCTGTGAAGCAGTAAAGCACATCCCACTCTGAAAACATCCTCAAGCCCAACCAAAACTCACTTTCCATCCACAGCCTCCACTACCTTCACTGCAATCTCCTGCTCGTAGAGCGTCCGCAGCATCCGATCCCGCCGGTCCTTGCGACGCTTCAGGTTGATCATGAAAATCTGGGTGGAAGGGAAAGAAAGACATCAAGGCATCAAACTCCCAGCTGGGAGGGAGGGAGAAGGGAGAAACGAAGTCCTGATCCACCCCTCTCCAGCAACCCCACTGGAAAAACAGGTCTTGTGAAAATACCACGTGTGTTTGCTCCAGGTTGTCTAGAATTTGTTAAAAAGCTGAAGTTGGTTTTGAGTTGAAGGTGTAGAGGCTTTTTCTCTAACACCTACTTTTTATGAATGTTCATGGAGGAAACTTGCTCTTTGAGGATGAAGAAAAGTGAGGGGAAACCAGTTAGAGCCAAATCTATAATTTCCAAAGATACAGGATATTTATGTTTATATCAAACAGAGTAACATGACCATCTGCAGCATCAATCCTAGAGAAACACCGAGCCACAACACTGCCACTGCCTGGGTTTAGGATTATCAGCAGGGCCACCATCCAAGTACAAGGCCATGGTAAAGGAAGGATTTTTGTCATTACTTCAGGCACTGAAAATCCACTGTGATCCCTGCCAGAGCAGAGGACTAAGGCTGAGAACAGAGATGTCTGGGCTGGGCTCCATCCAAAGCCTCGAGGAGACTGGTGGAGGGCATAGGACTGAAGCCCTCATTGCAGGTAACCCTCAGGAGCTCAGGGGTATTTTTCAGTCCCAGGCAGGCTGGTACAAGCACAGCCTTGTAGCCCATGGAGCAAATCCTCATCCCAGTAAGAAGCAGAACAAATTTCAGCTCAGTACAAATGAAAGAATAATAAACTGGATAAACAAAGCACAGCCACAAAGGACAACATGGAAAAAAACCTGGACTGGCTGTGCCTTAAACACAGATGCTCAAAGCCACACAGCTGGATCGGGTTCAGCTTCAGGAGCCTGACAAACAGATGGAGCAGAGCACACCAAGAAGACAAAGGCTCCCCTGATCCCCACAACTCCCTCAGTCCCAGAGACACCCTGGCAGCTGCACACACAGGGGCTGCTGGATCTGGGAATAGCACAGACACCAGACAATCAAAGCCTGGCATCTCCCTCTCCAGCCTTCTCCCCAGGCAAAGTTTGCTTCCCTGGGGGTACCCAAGGTGGGCCAGAACTCAGCTGTGAGCCTGGATCCCCCACCTGCTTGCAGCTCTCCAGCATCTCTCTAAGATGAGAGAAATCCTTCCCTCCTGCCACTGGAAAGCTGGAGAGCTTTACCAAAGGCCCAATTTCTGTCCCAGATGGAAGGGAGGCCAAGCTGCTCTGCAGAGTCAGATGTAGAGCAAACAGCACAAGATCAGGGGAGTTAACCTGCTTTTCAACCTCACTTCTGCCTTCTTCTCCTGGCTGGATTAAAACAGAATCACGGCATGGTTTAAGTTGGAAGGGATGATAAGGGTCAGGTGATGAGTGAGAAGACAAGACAATAAACAGCAGAACAGGCTCCTTACTTCATCAAACCCCATCTTGTCAGGGTGCTTCGGAGGGACAGAGATGTACTGAGAGGGCTCCACGGGAGGGCGATCGACTGAAAGAGAGGAGAGACCCCAAACGTCACCCTGGTGCACACCCTGCAGTGGACACGATGTGTCTGAAGGTGTCTCCCTCACCAGCTCCGGGAGCTGGGATGAGGAGCCACTGCAGGATGGGAACAGCAGGAAGCATCACATGGCAAAGCCAGAGCCAGCAGCCATGTGCCAGACAGGTATCAGGAAGAAAACACGGACATGCAGCACCCTTTCCACATGAAAGATGCATTTGATCCAGGGAAGTTGAGGGATTTTGTGGATGGGGTTGACCTGACCATGAAGCAATTACATCCCTAGGTAGAAAATTTCAGAAAGCTGCGTTTCAAAACATTATTAGAGTGGACAGGTCAGGATGCAGACTTCCACGAGAGTGAGAGCTGGGCTGCTGGCAGGAGAGCTCTGTAGGCATTAACTTGGGGGGGGTCCATCATGGCAAGGGCACAGTGACTCACTCATGGCCTCAATCAGGGTGTGCACAAAATTCTCAGCCTCCTCCTGCAGCGACTGATGCGGCTTCAGGGGCATGGGAAGGAACCCGTAGTGCTCACGGTTGCAGACGAACATCTGTACTCCTGGGGATCACAGAAAAGCAGAAACTATCATCAGGCCTGCTACCAGGGCATTTCACTGCTCTGTGGCTACATAGCCACAAACACACTTGTGCCAGGACCTCAGTTCCAAAAAGTTCTGCTTCATAAGCAAACAATTCAAAATCATTCCAGTTCCACTTTCTGTTTTGCCTGGCTGGCAGCAAGTGGCCAAAAACCAAACCCTACTGGCTGCCTAACTAACCCTTCAATGGCCTGGGCTGACAGGACAAGGAATAATGGCCTACCACTGAAATAGAGTGGGTTTAGATTGGATTTTGGGAAGAATTGTTCCCTGTGAGGGTGGGGAGGCCCTGGCACAGGGTGCCCAGAGAAGCTGTGGCTGCCCCTGGATCCCTGGCAGTGTCCAAGGCCAGGCTGGACGGGGCTTGGAGCAACCTGGGACAGGTGAAGGTGTCCCTAAAACAAGATGATCTTTAAGGTCCCTTCTAACCCAACCCATTCTATTCTTTATCATGGTTTCCTTTTGCTTTGGCTAGGAAATAAAGGTGATACACTTTCACCTGTGCTGGCAAAGGACTTTGAGGAATACATAGGACAACAACCTTTGAAATGCCGTATCACCACCAAACACAGTCTTTTCCTCTCCAGAACTAATTTTTACTGTGCCCTGAAGATTAAAGGAAAATCCCAGAGTGAGAACAGTGAGGAGAACAGATGTGATAATGTTAACATCCTTCTACTCAAAAGCTTTTGTAACTGCTTGTTGAAGGTGGGAAACAGCGAGAAGGTGCAAAGCCTGTCCTTGGAGCAGATGCACTTGCAGGGCACAGACTCACCCAGTGGGAACATCCCAGCATCAGCAGAACGCTTTTCCCTCTGGGATGACAAGGATTTGCTCACCACTGGCTCTAACTCTGCCTTTCACATCAGACAACACACTCAAAAGCCACATCCAGAAAAGCCAAGGGAAGTATTTCCGTTGTTTTACATTGAATTCTGGTAAGGTCCTTTATTAACTAACCCAAATCAAAGCTGCTAGAACCCAAGCAACCAGCCAAAAACTGCCTTTGTCTTTCTTTAGTCTTTTTTTTTTTTTTAATGAAACAAGCTTAACCAGCCCCCTCCCTCGAGGAAATAAATGAAAAGCAGACACTACCTGGTGTGCTGATGCTTTCATTTATTAGTGCCCCTAATCCATGGTATTTTTAGCAGAGCGGAACTGTTGGCACTAATGACTCCAGTGTTTCTCTCATTTTAAGTCCTACAAGTAAATTGCTTGCTATGCTACTTGCCAAAACACATTCAGCTGTCAGCTGCAATTTAGGTAAACGGCAGAATAAAAAACTACTGCCTGCTGACATTAATGGATTTGGCACTGATCTAATCAACTAATCTTATCTGGCTCACTGATCTCTGCTCTTATCTTCCGCTGCCTTGAACATACTTAATCTGCACAGATTCACACCAGTGTTCCTGTTCTGTTGGGGATAAAAGGTACTTGAAAATGGTAAAGCTCCTGTAAAGTGGGGAGGGGGACTCACTCCCCAGCACTGTTTTTATAAAAAAAAAATTAAATGATTGCTACAAGGATAGAAAAACTACAGGTATTTCTACTATTATTTCCTTATTATTCTAATGGGCGTTAAAGGCAGTGTCCAGGATTTACGGTCATGTTCTAAAAACACAGATATAGTTGAGGAACCAAAATTACTCCCGCTTCCCTGTGACCAACCCTTCCTCTGACTCAAGGGCTTCAGAGAACCAGGTTGAAAGGCAGCTCAGGAGATCATGGAATAGTTTGGGTTGGAAGGGACCTTAAAGCTCATCTCCTTTCACCCCTGCCATGGGCAGGGACACTCCCACTAGCCCAGGTTGTTCCAAGCCCTGTCCAGCCTGGCCTTGGACACATCCAGGGATCCAGGGGCAGCCACAGCTTCTCTGGGCACCCTGTGCCAGGGCCCCACCACCGTCACAGGGAACAATTCATCCCCAATATTCCATCTAACCCTGCCCTCTGGCAGTGGGAAGCCATAACTCCCATCCTGTCCATCCCTTGTCCCAAGTTCCTCTCCAGCTCTCTTGGAGCTCCTTTAGGCACTGGAAGGGACTCTAAGGCCTCACTTGAGCCTCCTTTTCTCCAGGCTGACCCGGCTGGCTAGAAGCTTTCCTGTGAGCGCAAGGGGCTCTGCAGAGTCCAGTGCTGCCAATAACACACCCACTCTGAGTTTTGTGCAGATTCAGGACACGAGAGTCCTGAATCTGAACAAAAACAGGCCACGTCCTCCCTCAGAGGTGGGTCCACCTCTTTGGAGCATCACAGAACAGCTGCTTCCAGCAGCAGATTCCCTGTTGGAAATTGATGGTTTGGTCTGAGGTTTTAAGCACAGCACTTGGCCTGGACAAAAGCCAATATCATTTCTGACTTCAGGGAAAGTAAGTGAAATTACTCCAAAAAGAAGTTTACCTCGAAGCTCACACATTTTTCACATTTCTGAACGTGGACGTCATCCTTTTATCCTGGGTGACAAAACTGAGCCCAGGACACAAGTCAACAATCTGAGCAGATCAACAGGCCAGACAGCTTTAATGTCATGGGGTCAGTCCTGGAAAAAGCTAGTATTCTAGGACAGAAGGAAAAAATGATGGTTTTGAATCCCTGAGATATTTCTGAAGCAGCTGGAGCTAACACACTGTAGTTACCACATGGGCTGGAGGCTGCACTGCTGGGAGAGCTGTTGGAGGGAAGAAGTGGATGAGTAGATTTTAAGCAGCCTGCTTCACTCTCCAAACTTAAACCTCAACTCTCCTCTGGAGCCAAGAGGAGTGGCACTTGGGGAGATGGCTCAGTGATGGATTTGGCAGTGCTGGGGAAAGACTGGACTGAATGGCCTTGGGGGGGGTCTTGACTCTCTGATTCTGCACTGATGTCCTGACTCTGAAAGTCAGAACCCTGAAGCTGCTCTGCAATTCACTTCTCACTTCTGCCTCCCAAGGATTCCAGTTTCAGCTCTTGCTGCCTCTCCTCCATCATTCATCTTAGCAGAGACTCCTCGTCTTCTCGCAGCCGATTTTGAGAACGCCCTGCTCAGTCTGCCAAGACAACAACATCATTTTTGCTGCTGTCAAGACCTGCCAACCAGATCCACCACTAAAAGGGAAACTACAGGCAGCTGGTGGCTGCTGTGCTGGTCTGGGAACAGTGGGAAGGGAGGCTCAGCCTGCAGAACAACAACAACAAACAACAACCACCACCACCACCACCCTTCTTCCCTTGGCTTTCTCCCTGCCTGTCTGTCCCCAAGAGCAGCCCTTCCTGCTCTCCTTAATTTTTCATCTTCTGCAAAGGACAGGGAGCACCAACTGTACTTCATTCAGAGGATCTGTGAACAACTTTTCCTTGATAATTCACCCCAGAAGTCAGCAACCCACTCACAATCTCTGAACAGAAGGCATTTATGGGTGCTGCTGAGGTTTCACCAATCCCTTTTTCCTTATAATGCCCCAAACTTTTCCCTTTTCAACACAGCAGACAAAGAATAACACAGATGGCCATTACAGTCCTGGGAGCTCCCTTCAGCTCTGACACTGCTACACACAGGTCTGCCAGCCTGGACTCTGCTGGAGACAGAACACTCACAAGAGCCACTTTCCAGAAATAAATGGGACTAAACATCCTCACCACAAGCATGAACAGTAGCAGCATAAGATACTTAAGAGACAATAATGTCTCAGCGACACCTGGAGCTCTCTTAAAACATCAACAGCCAGAGATTTCATCTCCCTGGAAGTACCCAAGGCCAGGATGGACAGGGCTTGGAGCAACCTGGTCTAGTGGAAGGTATCTGTGCCCATGGCAGGGTGTGGAATGAGATAAGCTTTAACGTTTCTCCTAACCTGAACTGTTCTAGGATTCTATGGTTTAAGAAGAGTCTCTTGGGCTCACCCCCTTCCTCGTGGATCTTTTGGAAGTGGTAACTTTAGATACCTCACCCACAGAGCACCTTCCACTCTCCCAGCACCCACCTGTGTCCACCTGCTGTGACACAAACCAAGGCTGGAGTCACACGTTTTGTCTCTGAAATACTGCCCCATCCTAAGAACAGCCCCCACATCCTTTCAAACTAGCAGCAATCCAAAACTGCCTTTCCTGTCACTTGCTACTGATTATCCCTGACTGGATCCCAGAGAGGAAAGGGAACAAGGTCTGAACTCCACGTGGAAGTCCACCCAGGACTTTTGGGCTGTGAACCTGCAGTGGAGGTCTGTCTGTTACTAGGAGTGACCCCTCCCCAGCAGAGGCCCTGGACACACCTGCTTGGCGACTGGAGAAGGCAAAGACCATGATATCATCAAAACTCCAGGTGTAGTCCTGGTGTGGGGGGTAGAAGGTCAGCTTGGCAGAGGCCTCCTTCCTCAGGTCAATGAGGAACGTGGAATGCACCATGGGGACAGCAAAACAGCCCATCCTCTTCCACTCCCGAATCAGGGGATACTCCAAGGTCCTCTTGTAATAGCCCTGAAAACACAAAGAGGGGGCTGCTGTTACCAGACATTCCTGTTTCAAAGCCATTCCTTAGCAAAAGCTCACACCTGAGTTCCCCAGCAGAGGTTCACCAGGGCTCTCAGCTTTTTCCATGTCTCCCATTTGGAAATGGCTCAGTCAAGTATTTAGAAACAGTCTTCATCCCAAAAGTTAAAGACTGACCTTCTCCCTACTTTTTAGGAGCTCTTGGAGAGCCCAACCTTCCCACTGCAAAATTCCCCTGCCATGGAGCTTCAAACCTCAGACTGTTTTCTCCTGCTTCTTCAAAACCCTTTTTGTACTTAAGACTCTCCAGTCTGATCCTGGAAGCTGCTGAGCATCCATGACATCCTCCACATTCAACAGGCACAAAGTTCATTTAGTATCTCAGAGAGTAGGATCTGCAAATTAATTCAATCCATGACTTAAAAAAAAATCATTTGCTGTCACTGCAGTGAAGGCAACATCTCAGTCTCCATCAGCTGTGTAAGAATCCCTGCTTCCTCCCTCCTGGGGCAAGCAGGTTTGATACTCACTCCTGACTCTGTGCAGGGAGGCACTTCAGTCAGCTCCTGGGTAATTCCCTGTACCCAGGAGCTCTGCCAGCCTTCCAGCACCCTGGGTGCAACACCCACAGTGTGTGCCTCGTGGAAATAAATACACTGAATTCCTCCAGGAAGAAAACCCTAGAGCATCAAATTGACATCTGGGTGCTAGAATCCAGAGCAGATTCTGGGCTTTACAGAAACAATGAGTCACTAAAAGAAGTTAAAGCTCCATTTATGTTCTGTTTTCCATGAGCATTCAGGCACTGGCAGAACTGCTCTGCCCTGGGCTATGTGGGGCCACAGAGTGGTGCATGTGCCTGGTTATGGATCTGCCATCTCCCTCTGCCTTTCAGACACACTGTGACCACACTGTGAGGATGGGATAAACCAACACAGCCATCCCCACTGCCACAGGAAGGAGCAGGTGGGAAGAGATGTGACTGGCATTCCCACCAAAGGAAGGGTTAACACACACACCCTTTAACAGGCACCTGAGAATGCCCACAAGGGAAGACACTGGACACTCATCTCTCCTCCTCCAGTGGCTCACTCCTGGTTTTTGGGGCTGTCCCCTGCTCATAAAATCACGTGTAGGGAAGGAGGGCTCCAACTCCCCTGTGCTGCTGCCTCTCCCAGGGTCTGCTCCCTGACAGATAAATGTCAGCCTGTCTGGAGCTGGGCTTGGCTCACCGTGGCTGTGCTTCAGGATGTGCTCCAGCTGTTATTCCCTCCCCAAGTCCCCTGGGAGAGCAAGGCTGAGCACATGAAGGCCTGGGACCACATGCAGAAACAAGAGAAAAGGAAAAATAAAGGGAGAACTTTCCTGTTCACGCCAGCAGGATTTTTTTTTTTTAAGCAAATTTTGCAAGATGCCTTTGCTGGTTTTCCTCTCCCCTTTTCTCAGACAGTGCTGGTAATGGTGGAAACTTCCTGCTGGAGAGGTGGGGCTGGTGCACATGGGCAGAGATCCACTTCAGCCTGTGAAGCAGGGCTGATGTACCCCAGTGGAAAACCTGGCTGATTCAGGACTTAGCCTTAAAAACTTGAAGCACAATCAATCCCTTTGCTATGAAGTTTGTATCTCCATTTTCAAACAAAGTAAACAAACCCAACTGAAACAAGTAAACACACCTCGTCACACCCCCTTTCTTATCTCTATATTTACTTCCCAAGAATTTGGAAAGTTCAGGACTTTTTCCTGCTTAGTCTGAACTGTGGAACTCCTTGCCACAAAGTAGTGTGGGTGCCAAAAAATAGATTCAGATAGGGATTTCTGTAGAAAAAAAAAAATCACTGAGAGCTTTAAAGACAAATATATTCCTCAACAGCCCAAAGGGGATCGCCAGAGGAAAGAAAAGTACTTTGGGAAAGTAACACTCACTTTTTTGCCCTATCCTTATACTATTTCCTAGACATCTGCAGATGAACCTGTGCTCTGATCCAATGCAGTTGTTATGTGAATCAGAAGTAACATGAAAAGGCAACATTGGAAAGGTAACATGAAACTCTTAATTTTTAGGCTCAGCACCAGTACCTGTTACATGCATACTTCAACACACACACTCCCTACAAGGCAAAGGATGTTGCCCCACTTCTCACTTCTTGTTCATAGGTAAGAAAGATAACTTAGACACAATGGAGATCTGTGGAAAGAAAAGCAAATTCCTCTTGGATTAGCATCACTTTACGAAAAAAAATGGCCTAAAATTATGCACCAAAGGTTTTAAGGCCATTAAAGAAACATGGAACCACCTTCAAAAATTCTGATCTGTTTATCAGTGTTTTTTGTGTGGTTAGTGGGATCACGCCACATGTTAACACCACCTCAGAGCTACAGCAGCAGATAGGAAAGCCCACAGAACAGGAAGGATGCCTGCTGCTGCAGAGAGAGGGGCAGGAACCCCTTGAGGACACCAGTCACACAGCCCCCCAGCACCCCTGACGAGGTCACCTGCCTGGGGAGTGATGCCACACCAGAAGTTGGAGTACAGGGAGCGGGACTCGAGCATTGGTGCCACCAGTGTCTTGTTCTCTGCTATCAGCAGGTTCAGGATCTGGGGGTTGGTCAGTAAATTATCTGCATCAATAAACTAGAGAAGGAAGAGGAAAAAAAATTGTTAATAGATGAAACAATATGAATGCCCTGATGCTTTCTAGGGAATGAGGCAGCCAGAAGTACATGACCAGCCCTGGTGTGGCCACAGGCCTAGGGCAGTGCTTGTCCCCTGTGCTGCCACTGCCAGGGCACCTCTGGCCCCTCACAACCCTTGAGGGGCTGGAGCATGTCCATGGAAAGGAATGGAGCTGGGGAAGGATCTGGAGCACCTGACAGGAGGGTGCAGTCAGGGGGGGTTGGGCTCTGCACCATGGGAAGTTTAGACTGGATACTAGGAAAAATTCCTTCTAAAAGAATGGCCAGGCACTGAACTAGGCTGCCCAGGTCAGGGGTGGAGTCACTGTCCCTGGAAGTGTTTGAAGAACGTGTGCATCTGGCACTTGGGAATGTGGCTTAATGGTGGAACACAGCAGGTCAACAACTGGACTCAGAGATCTCAGGCCTTTTCCAACCTTAACAAAGTTATGATTCCATGAGGTCAGCAAAAAACACCCTAAAAGCAGTGAGCTGGTGGGTTTGACTCCACAGGGCACAGGGCTGTCCCAGGGAAACCTGGGGGGCAGCTGCTCCTGGGCACAGCAATGAGATGGGCAGAGAGCTTCCCTGACTCCACACAACTTCCCGCCAGCACAGGGATCAGGGAACTGCCAGGGAAAATAACACCACTGAAAGTTCAGGACGAGTTCATTCTGTGAAGAGCATCCAGAACAGCTCCTCCACTGTCCTCACACCTCACCTTGCTTGGAGGCTTTGGGAACACCCCCCTCAGACAGTGACCAAAGGCAGCATCTTCCCATAGCTGCTCTGCACAACTATTTCCCTTACATTTCACCAGGTGGAGGTTCAATGTGGGGGACCTTTGCAGGTACCTCCCACCACCAGGACTGTGTTCAGTCCTGATGTCTGTGGAGAAAGCTCTGAGTTTAGCCAAGGACTCACCTCCCTCACTGCAAAGTCTCTGGCTCACCAGACAAAGAAATGACCCATGTCATCTCAATTTGTCTTTAGATGGAGGGAAAACTTTTTGACAGCCCCCAGTATCCAAGTGAGCCCCTGGAAAGCTTTTGCCTGAGGCCAGGTAATAACTGAAACCTCAAACTTACCAGGATGTAGTCTGACCACTTCTCCCGGGCCGTGCGCAGGGCAGCCTGTCGCAGCTTCATCACGTGAGTGAATCGGGAGCTCGGCCAATGCTTCGGCCCAATCTCTTCTGGGTAAGACCTAGGAAAGAAAAAAATAGTGACTGTAATCCATGTCTGGGCTTTACTACACCAGAAAAGGGAGAGAGAAGAGAGGAGGAAGGAGGAGGAGGAAGGAGGAGGAGGAAGGAGGAGGAGCAACGCTGATTATCTGACAATGTCC
>JANPWX010000200.1:533899-565208 GCA_024734555.1 Trochalopteron elliotii
GAAGGAGGAGGAGGAAAGAGGAGGAGGAAAGAGGAGGAGGAAAGAGGAGGAGGAAAGAGGAGGAGGAAAGAGGAAAGAAGAAAGAAAAAAATAGTTCCGTTGCTGCCTTCATTATGAAAGCAAAACAGCATTAGAGTCACCTCAGGCAACCCAGGAGAGGTTTTGAGGGAGAATAATTCCAACTTCTGTGCTGGCATGAGCACAGAAGGCACCAGAGAACAAGAAGTGCCACAGTTTTCTGACAACCCAGCAAAGCAGCACCATCCAATGCAGGAGCTGCTGTGGCAGCTCCAAACTGACCTGCAGCTCAGTGACCCTGCCTGACCTCGGGTACAAACTCATCTGCCCTCTGCTAGGCTGCAAATCCAGCCCCCCTCAGCCCAGCAGAACCAGCAGAGCTGGGATGTGAAGATGAAGGCAGCCTGGCCTCCCTGGGCTCTGGGCATTATTAGGAACTGTTAACACATCCCAAGAACAGCTCCTAAATCTCCCAAAATCTGGCCCCACAAGCCCCAGCATGGCAGCAAAGTCACATGCATGGCTCTGCCTTCAGGATCAGCTCCAAAAGCGATGGCTTTTTATCAAAGATGGAAGGGAACTCAGGGCCAGATCCCAATGAGGAATAAAAATCCAGGACTTTGAAACAGTGCCAGCCCAAGTCAGGGAAGGAGCTAAGAATTTCAAAAGCTTTTTGCGGAACTTAAGCAAAGCTTGGCAGGATGAAGAAAACTCAAGTCAAATGAAAGGATTAAAAACGTCTGTAAAACCAGCACTCCCTGGGTGCTTCTACCACAAACTCCCCATCACTGCAGTGAGGAACTCGAATATAAAAGCAAGCCCAAAGGAAGGGGAAACTGATGTAATTTTCTTGATGGAAGAAACTGAAAACAGAACAAACCCAGGAACAGCTGATCTTAAAAAATAAATAAAAATTAAAGTAATAAAAACCCAACAAACCATATTTCAAAGGAATGGTCCTGCAAGGCATAACATGTGGAATTAAATCTAGTTCTCTAGCTCAGCAAATACTGAATATTTGATATCTCAGAGCTTTCACAGATACTATGGAATGGGCTATAATTGCTCTGCTTCTGTGCAAATAAAGAACAATCATTTTAATTCCCTGTAGCTCTTGATGTAATCTGTTTACCTTGCAAAGAGAGCAGCTACAGATGCTAAATAACTGAATGGAAAACACTTTCTTCATGCAGAAAATTCTGCATGAGGTGCTTCACTGAAATCAGAGACCTTTCTACAGAGACCATTTTAATGGTCTGCAATTTTAATGGGACAGACTCCAGAAAGCAAATAATTCACATTTTAACACTCGGACATTTAGTGTAACTCCTGGTTTGGAAAGAGAAAATCTCAGGAATTTGGGCTGCACAGCCAAGAGCCCTCCCAGGTACTCACGGGGGTTCCTCCATGGGCCTCCACTCCACATCGTGGTACAGGTGCTGCACATTCTTCAGCCACTCCCTGAGGATTGCTGTGGTGTTGTCAATGTTGTGGTCAGTGGCTGCCCTGGCAAAGCAAGAGAAAAGGAAGCACGTTAGCACCAGGTCTGTGACTTTGCCTAAACCCCTGTTTTACCACGGAGTGCTCTGTCCAGCCCAGCCATCAGAAAAGACAAGAGATGCAGTCAAGGCCTAGCCCCAGCTGGCAACTGAGTCCCAGCACTGTGGAAAGGGAACAAAGCCTGTGGGTTGGCATAAGAACCATTTAATAACTGAAACAAATGACTGTAAAATGTGCCATTAGTGGAGGGAAGGGACACAGTGCTCGCTGAAGAATGGCTTTTTTCCATCAGGGTTGAGCTGAACAGACTGGAACAGGAGGCACAGATTCACATCCCTGGAATGATGGAAATGTTCCCACAGGGGCATTCCCTGCAGGGATGCAATCCCATGGAAATGCTCCCACAGGGCCACACACTGCTCTCTGCCTGGGATGCTCAAGCCTTCAGGTCACAGGACAAGTGAGCCAAGTCCCATCCCAGCTGCTCCTCCCCAGCTGCCTTCCCTGGGACCAGGGCTTTGCACACCCAACATGGGGCTGTGTCAGATCCCACCACAGCCTCCTGGCACTGAAAGGGCTGCTCATTTTTCCTAGCTGGAATGGGCAGGAATGCACAGTCCTGTGGCAGTGCACAGCTCAGCAAGCTCCACTGGGAATTTATAATCTCTTCATGTTCCTTTGGGAGTATAAATAGTCCCACAAGGTCTGGTGCAGACAGTAAAGACAGTGTGAAACACATCATTGAGGGGAGGTTGCTGGAAGCTCCCCTCACCTTTCTCCCCTACACATTTCTTGTTTCATCCTCCAGCTCCAGAGACTGAAAGGCACTTCCCAGAACATCCTCCACCTTACTTAATGCCAGAGCTCCCTGTAGCCAGGGGAGGACATGCAGAAAGGAGCCTCATCTCAAATCCTAAAGCTACTCCAAAGCTATTTCAAGAAAATACCTCCACTCCAAGTAACCATATGACCCTAGAGATGAAAACCAGGACATGAACCCTTTTCAGTTTGTGCTGCAAGAACATACCATTCCCATGGGGTCTAGCCTGCTTTAAAGTAAAAAAGAACCCAGAACTTGGATTTTCAGTTTATTTATAATCAGAACACCACAATCACTTAAGGCCAGGAGGCTTATTTATTGAATATTTATTCATGTCTGCTGAAACAATAAATAGTTCAGCAAGTGTAAGAGGCTGGTTCCTGTGTCATTAACTGCTCTCCTGTGACAGAGGAAGGCTGGCCTTGGTCATGGCTTCAGGGTTTGCTTCTGACCAAGACCCTGGCTCATGCTGCACTGCAAATTTAGTTTGCAATGATGTTCAAACTGGACTAAAACAGTCACAGTGCTGACTTGGTGTAAGTCCAACATGCTCCATGTGTTTTATGGATGAAGCTCATTCCCTGGAGCCCAGTTTCACACACTTCCTTGGGCTCCCACACCCACCAAGGCGTTTCACAGGTCGCACTCTGCTTTCCTCCCACGTTCCAGCTGCAGAGTCAGAGAACAGCTCCAGAATTCCTAAAATACCAGAGAACTGGGGAAATGGCTTCATGTTCATGGTCATCAGTGGAGCTGCAGTGGCATCAAGAAGGAGGTACTGGTCCCACACTGCAATTGGGCATCACACAAATGAGGCCGAGACGACGGTGCCCACCCTGGGGAATGTCACAGCTCATCCCACAGCATCCTCTTTTCCAGGTCCAGACCAGCCTTAAGGACCATGGAGACCCTTTAAAGTAAGCACACAGCTCTCACAGAGTCAGGTCCATGTGCCCTCTTTCCCTGAGCAAGCTTCATCCCATTCTTTCTAACCTCATCCCAGTCCTTCTAACCTCACACAGTATCAGTGGGGACATACGAAGCCATTTGCTGCAGTCTGGGCAGGGAAAGGGGAAGCTTCAGCTGCACACATGTCAAACTAATCTCAGTTTTCTGTTGGCTGCTCCCGTCTCAGCCAGGAGATCCTTCTCCTTTCAACTTTGTGCACACACAAGCCCAGAATGTTTTAGATGGGGAGCTATTTGCAGGGCTGTGCAATAGAAACCCAGAGCTCTCAGATGAAACACCAATTTCCATGACAACATGAAAACGCAGAGTCACTCAACCTCAGAGAAAAGGATTACCATGATGGAAAGCTGTTTCCTCAGTTGCTCAGAGGAGCAACTTTTGGGCTCCACAAAGCCCAAATCTCTGACTAGCAGAAGAAACCTTGAAGTTTAATGGCAGCAATTGGCAGAGTTAGAGGAAGACCTTTGCCTCCCCAGGCACAACAAGGGGGCTGAAGGATACTCTTCCCACCCCACCAGGAGCACTCCATCCTGTCCCTGGTAGGGCAGCAGGCCCTTGGCAAATTCACCCTGGGTGACACCATCAGCCAACATCCTCCAGAGCCAGAAGCAAGATGTGTGAATGGGAGCTGAAGGGATCTCTAGAGCTACCCACAAGGAATCTGCTGGAAGAAAATGGCATTTCCCAACCCAAATCATTCCATGATTCCATGACTTTACTGCCCAGGCTGTCATGGTGATACATGGAAGGTAAATTCACATCCCAGCAGACCTCTCAAAGACATGGATCAGCCAAGGCTCTGGCACAAAGGAGGGACAGCTCTCTCCAGGACTATCCACCCAGCAGCATTTCTAGGCCCAAAAGTCCTCAAAGGCAATAAAGTCTCTTCCACCCTGGATGACACATGCCCTATGACTAGCTGTTTGGCAAACCTTTGTTATTCCAGCTTTGAGCACAAAAAACCCAGCAAAAAAGACCCAAACCAACTCAATCCCCTGAAAAACCCAAACAACCCAGGCCATTATAAAAGCAATCATCACTTTGTTATAAATGGGTAAGGTGATGATTGTTATAAATTGGGTAATGTTATAAATGGGTAATGTGATGGTTGGCTCTCGATGGTGAAGAAGAATTGACTGACAGCCTCTGGAGGGGCCAGGCTTGCCTGATGCAACCCCAGGGGTATAAAAGCAGCATTTTGTAGATGAGCTTGTGGCAGTCAGTCACACTCCCAGTGCTGGCCTTTTTTCTTATCCAGTCCTTTGTTGGATTTGTTAAGTTTTAATAAACCCTTGAAAATTTTAAAGTGAGCGGTTGTTTCTCACAACTATTAGTTACAGAATAATTAATTTAAGATCAAACAGCATCAGCACTGACTCCTTTTGTAGCATCTGAACCAGTCCATCTTTCCCCCTCCAGAAAAAAATAGCAGCTCTGGTGTTTGCCATAGCACTGTGTGGAAAAACAGGCACATACTTTTTTTTTTTTCCTTTCCTGAAATGACAACCCCTGGACAAGAAAAACAAGCTAATTAAAATGTGAGCAGGACTTCTCACTGGGAACAAGAGCTCCTCAAGCCCTGAGAGGCACATCAGGACATTCCACATTACAAACACTTCTCCTGTAGCACTCTGTAGCATTTCAAGAAGCCAAGTACACAGCTAAGCCTTCAGTCAGGTTGTGAGAACACGTCACACCAGAGAAGCTATCACCTCTGCCTACCTGCCTGTCCTGGAAAAGTGTTTTTACTCCATCCTCTTACTGTTACTGGTCCATGAGCTGCACTTGACAGGATGAAGAGAGTGGATCACTGTAACCCAGCTCCACTCAGCTCACCAGGAGCATGGCTTGTCCACATGGCCCTTAGACTAAGGCAGTGCCTGGATTTTTTGGTGTATTTTCTGAAAGCAAGTTGCTGAGCACAGCACCATTATCTGTGTGGGAATCTGTCAGCAATAGTGTTGATCTGGCATCAGGGTCAAATCCTGTTTTTTGAGTGAATCAGCAACACCATTTTCAAGAGCTGATTAATAACATCTAGGATTTAATTAAAAAAAAAAGGTCCCCTACAAGATTTACAACCTAAAGCCTGTGCAACACAACCAGGAAAAAATGGAAAAAAATTCTAATTCCTCCCACTCTTTTCAGAAAAAGTTTAATAAATAGACAAGAACATACCTCCAGAGGGACACCTCTATTCCAGTAACATGGCAGCTTTTTCCACTCAGATTGAAACCCATTTTCAATAAACAGAAGTTAAATTTTTGAAGAATTTGAGTGAGAATGTTCGTTTAGGGGCTTATGTAGACAGAACTACAACCACTTCAATATTTACTTTGGCTTTAACCAGGAGTTGTACCATGGACACAAGCCCACACTGTTCATGCTCAGCAGAATACCCCCTCCCAAAAAAACTCATGGATTGTGCACAGTGGAAAATCAAAGCACGTCGTTAAGCACCTCCTGTTTAAATTAAGTAATGTGAGTAGCAGCATATGTGGAGAACAGCTCCTTTTACAAACTGCTCATATTTTTAGCTTGATAATGTCACCTCAAATTATGTTTGCAAGGGGGAGTTAATTTAGGCTTTGATGGTTGTTCTCCTCTTTTCCTCCCCAAAAAGGAAATTAAAAATAACAGCTCCCCCTTTTCACTTCTTCACACTCTGGCCTGTTCTCCCAAGCTATTTACTTCATTCACCTCAGGTACTGGGTCAGATGAGAGAATTTTCATCTTCACCATCTGTATAGGAAAACTACTAGAGGACAAAATGCACCCTGTGTGCTGCTGGCTTGTCAAGAGTATGGGGTCATACTGTGACACAAGTTGAGGCAAACTCCACAGCCAGGGCCCCGCAGTAATTTTCCTACTGAATTTAACATTTACCACCCTCTCCCTTCAGCAAACAGGGTGGGAGGGACAGCTTCAAACAAGGGTCAGTGCTTTGCTTTCAAGCAGAGCAGAGCTGAGTCAGGACTGGAGGCAGCCAGGTTTCTAAAAAGCTGTAAGGAGGTTCCTTTCCCTTTCTGTCAGTATTTTGAAGACTGCTGGGCTTGAGGACTGTATTGGGTTCACCCTTCATGGCTGTGAGAGCCAAATCTGGACACCCAGGTTCCAGTGGGCCCTTCCCATCACTCCACTGGGAACACACAAAGGATGACAGTGGTCAGGAGGCTGCTGATGCTGGGGCTGCATTGAAAATGGTTCACAGGAAGAGGATGCACTTGGCTTTCCAGGGCTCCTGCTGCTTCCACACACTGCAGAACTAAGTTGTGAATGCGACCAAATTCCAGGAAGCCCCATGGATATCCATTTTAACTGTCTCCCTTGGTTCCTCTCTGCCTGCAGCCAGGGATTCAATTCACCCACGAGGTTTGCTATGGGATGTGGTCCAACATTGAGCTCCACTGAAGCAAGAGCCATAGGTTGACCATTGTGCCCTAAACCCACAGGGTCTCCTCCAAAGCAAAGCCCAAAGTCAATGGAAAGCCTGTTAGGAGATCATTCCTAACAACTGTAAGACAGAAACTGGTGACAAAAGCACCAGTACCTCCCCTTGGCCACTTTCCTGAGAGCTGAGCAGCAATAAAACATTCAGAGAGAGGTTACAGCTCACACCAGTGATGGAGGAAGCACATTTCTGTGTGCTCCGTTCCAGAACTTGTGCTAACAGAAGTGCCCAAATATTCCAGGACAAAGCTCAGCCCTCAGCAGGACTCAGCATCTTCCTGGGCACCTTCTGAACTGAGCCAGCAGCAGAACAAGCAGTACATGGGGGGGTTCTCTCCATGCTATGGGGAAAATTCCAGGGATTTCAGACCCCAGAGCACTGGAAGAATCCACACCACTTCATCCAGCCCCAGACACTATTGATAATTTACTCCAGCAGTCCCATGTTTTTTACCACAACACTAATGACACACAATGAACAGGATAGGAGTTTTAACCTCTGAATTGTTTAGACCCTGCATAAAAGCCTTTGGCTTTCAGTCCCTTGAGGCAGGCCCAAGAGCTCCTGGTCTGAGTGGAGCTGAGCTCCTGTCACCCAGGCTGCCCTGCTCATGCTGGGTGTGAGATCAGCCTGGCCAAAAATAACTGAAAAAGCAGAGTCCAGCCACAGAGCCCTAATATGAGTCAAACATAAATTTGGACTTAGATTTCCCAAAACAAGCTGTAAATAAAGTAACAGAGGAGTCATTTCTCCTTGCTCTTTTTGTCTGAAAGCTGCCAGGCTTAGAAAACCAAGTCAAAACATAAACCCTCCTGAAGCGGCAGTTTCCACTGTGAGCCAGGGATGAATTACCTTGACCAGAAAACAGTGTGGCTAGAAGAGACTGGAAGAGAAGGGATGGATCCTAAAGAGGAAGGAAAAAAACTCAAAACAAGACAGAAGCAAAACACTTCTGAGGCACAGTAAGAGGGATTTAATTTCAGCTGTGAAAATGTCTGTTTTTACCACAGATCAAATCCCTGGAAGTATCCAAGGTGAGACTGGACTGGGCTTGGTGCAACCTGGGATAGTGGAAGGTGTCCCTGCCCACAGCAGAGGGTGGAACAAGATGAGCTTTAAGGTCCCTTCCAACCCAAACCATTTGATTAGTCTATTGTATGATTGTAAATGGAGTTACTGTCAACTACTCTGTGTTCTCCTGCCCAGGATCTTCTCAAAAAAAGCAAAAAACCAAGCAGGGCTCCCTGTATCCTTCCAAACATTCCTCCACCAACAGGCAGATATGGCTCTTGCTCATCCAGCAGAGATGAGACTCAGGTAATAGATGATTTTCTTTTTCAGGTCTGCCAGCCCTACCTCACATCTGTGAATTTGAGACTTGGTATCTCAAATCTCCCAGGTACCAATGGGATCAGGGATAACACACCATGAGACAGCTCCAAAAATGTAGTCCAGAGACTCTGAATAGATCCATACACATAAATCACGTATTGTAGCATAATTATGCTCACACACTTCATTAACAGGGCCTGAACATTCAGCCCAAGTTCAAACAACTGTTTAAGCATTTAAACAAGCTGCCAAAATTCTAATGTATGTATAAGACTTTTTGGCTTTGTAGGGACTTGGCATTTGTTCTAGGGTTTCCTTAATTAAGGACAGACTTTTGGAAGTACCTTCTTTTGTTTTTCATTTTAACTTGGTCCCCAAGCCACCTGGGCCCAGATGGGTGGCAGGGAGCTGTGTGGGAGTGTGGAACCAGCAACACGAGCAGTGCAGCTCCCCAGGCTGGGCAGCTGTACAAGAACAGGACCTCACAGCACAGGAATGCAGCACACAGGGCTCCCCTCTAACTCTTTCCCCGTGCCCTTCAGCAGCTGTGGATAATGGATTTTGCTGGCAGCAGCACTGATTTTAAAACCTTCAGTGGTCTTCCAAGTGAATGAATCACAGACAAATGTGTGTACATACTTCTGTGCACACCAGGATCTCTGCTCTTTCCAAGCTACCTCAAGAAATCACTCACTTTCTTGTCCTTCACTCCCCATGACTGAATCATGGAATCCCAGAATGATTTGGGTGGGAAGTAACCTTAAAGCTCATCCCATTCCACCTCCTGCCATGGGCAGGGACACCTTCCATGATCCCAAGTTGCTCAAAGCCCTGTCCAGCCTGGCCTTGGACCCTGCCAGGGATGGGGCAGCCACAGCTTCTCTGGGCAATCTGTGCCATGGCCTTACCAGCCTCATCATAAAAAACTCTCTTCCTTATATCTAATCTAAATCAACCCTTATGGCTCCCTCATGCCAAAAGTCAAAAAATCCCTGTGTAGCAGCTTCCCTGGCATCCATGCAAATGGGAATTCTCTTGCAATGCCAAGGATGTTCCTGCTGCTTCAACCCCAAGTCCTCTCTCTGTCTTTAGTTCTCCCCATGCTCACCCTGCTGCTAAGCTTTAAAGAAACAAAAAACCAGCTGCATCTTGTGAGTATTTCCAAGCAGACTTGGCTTCAAGGGAACAAGTCCCCTAAGGGAAGCCCAGGAAATCCCATACATGCAGGATCAGGGTGGTGACTGGCCTCTGAAATCAATTGCTCAAAGGAGGAATTAATTGCAACAGTTGTGTAATTTCTGAAAGGACAGCTTAACCCCAGCAACTAACTCAGACACCAGCTGATGCAGCTGTTTGAGATTAATGCAAGCGTGTAAACCACTGGGAAGGAACACTGGGATTTAGAAATATTCTGGTCTCTGCTAACAAAAAAATGGATGGGTTTCATATTTAGGTGCTCAGCACCACTGATTTTTCCACGATCACATTAAATATGGGCCTGTACCACATTGCCAAGGGTCCCCCAAACACAGAAACACCTGAAAAGCTCTGCTCTCTGCACCAAGCCTGCAGATAGAGCAGTGCAAAGGTCCCAGAGCCTGCCTCACTGCTGGTGAGAACACTCACACCATGGACCACCAGACACCCAGCAGGGAGGAAAACACAGACCCAAACCCTTTAGTAGCTTTCTTAATTTATGAGCTTTTTTTCCCACCCCCAGAAAAAGTCAGAAGCTTGCCCTACAAGCACCAGTAGGCACCCAGTGCTTGCCTCCCTGTCCCACACCACCCAACAAGAGCTTTCACCAGTTCTACACAGAATCACAAAACCACTGAACTGTTTGGGTTGGAAGGGACCTTGAACTCATCCCATCCCACCCCCTGCCATGGGCAGGGACACCTTCCACTAGCCCACGTTACTCCAAGCCTCGTCCAGAGACAAACAGGATTAGCTGAACACAATCAAGTTGTGTGGGTGAGGCTGGTATGATTAATTCTTCCCAACTGTGTAAGAATGTCCCCTTTTTAAGAACCCTTGACTTAAAATATGAAATATGACTTTATTACAAATCGGTTTTCATCCTAACATCCTACAAGACTAGAAGTCATTTCAACACACAGAAACACATTCTTGCTGCAATACTGCATAATTAAATGACTGCAAACAAATGATTTTTCATCTCTTGTCCAGTGCTGGCTGAAAGAACCAATATAAGAAATTAGGGAACAAAACCGGAATATTTTAATTCACGTCATTAATTAGGAGTCCAAGCAGCAATAGGAAACACACCGAGCTAATCCTGGAGCAAAGGACAACTTCTTTTACCAATTGAGAATCTGCTCTGTGATCTGGAAACTGGCAGGATGTTTTGTGTGACACTGGAGAGCTTTATACAGTAACTGACTCTTTCATGTGAAAATTTTGCTGATAAGCAACAATAAAGCCATTCTTCACAAAAGTTGTCAGACAGCTTTTCTTTGAGGCAACCACAAACCTAAAATAACAGAATAAGAGAACAAGAAGAGCTCAATGAGTGCAAGCAACAGGGTTCTCTGAGATGAACCCCATATTTAGCATTTGAAAAAGAGGTCCAAAAGGATTTGGAGTACAGAAATGTAAGAATAGGCTATAAACTGCTCTTCCTACAAACAAAGTGGCAAAGAATGCTTGGCTATCCAAAAGGATTTTGCCTCTGGAGAGAGAAAAACAGCTATGTTTAGAAGGGTAGGAGATGCTCAAAATTAAACTGTTAATGAAGACCAACACTACTCCATATTTTCACATCAGACTCCCTGGAACTTTCAAACTTTATCCACAGCTTGATGCAAAGGTCACTGAAACACAGATTTTTTTTTCCCCTGCAGCACTCTTCAGAACACAGCTCACCAGCAGGGCTGAGGGAAACCCTTCACTGAGTAATTTACAATTTCTGTTAGAAGGCCTTAAACAACACCCCTGTGCAGATCTTGCAACAGTACTGCCACCCCAACAGGTCTGCTTGAGTTCAGCTCTGAACTCAGGGCTGACCTCCATCCACACTGTGCCTCTCCAGGGGACCAGGAATTCCATTGTTGTTGCTGCAGGCTGAACAGGACTGCCAACAGGACAAGAGCAGCAAGCCCTCTAGAGCTGTCTCCAGCAGGCTGCTACCTGCCTGCATACTCAGGTGCACAGAGACATCCTGAAGAAAACCTCGACAGTAAAACATTTGGTGTATGCATGACAATTCCTGAAACAATGTGGCACAAATGCTGGGAGACACCTTCCAGCTCAGCAGGGCTGGATGTGTGCATCCAGGGATGTGCTCACTGATTAACAGCTTGGAAAATGCCACCTTCACAGGCTTTGCAGTCGTGTTGCAGGGGTCCACACTAGACCTGCAGAGCTGACTGTGGCACCTCGTGCTTTTCTGTGCCCACCTCTGAGAAGACTCCTTTGATCAACACAGAATATGCTGAGTGTGAAGAGACCCTCAGGATCACCCAGTCCAACCCTGTCCCTACACAGGCATCCCAACAATTCCACCCTGTGCATCCCTGGGAGGGGTGTCCAAATGCCCCTGGAGCTCTGGCAGCCTTGGGGCCGTCCCCATTCCCTGGGGAGCCTGGGCAGTGCCCAGCACCCTCTGGGGGAAGAACCCTTTCCCTGATCTCCAGCCTGACCCTGCCCTGGCACAGCTCCAGGCATTTCCTCAACTGCTGTCACTGGTCACAGAGAGTGAAGACCATTACCTGCTACTCCCCTGCCCCTTCTGAGCTGTACAGTCAGAGAAAGCTGCAGCCCACATGTGCCCCACTGGTACACGTCCATTCCACCAAAGTAACAATCTGCCCTTGTTCACAAAGGCCTGGAAAAGGGGAGTTAGAGGCACAAAGAAAGGCTGGACTCAGGCAGGGTCCCAAGCTCGGGACTGCCCTAGTGCAGCAGCCTCACCACAGTCACCCAGGGCAATACCTGCAATGCATCATCCCAGGAGCATCCCAGCAACTCCCAGCAGGCTGGGACAGTTCCTCAGCACTCCTGGGACACACAGGACAATGAGCCCAGTGCAAAGCATTATATTCCTGCTGCACCACGCTATGGAAAAGCATAATTGCGAGAGACAGCAAGACAAATTGGAGGACATTTGGCTGAAGGACTCTTGGCCCTGTGTGTAAGCTGTTCCCCACGAGAGCAGGGGGGCCAGCCCCAGGCTCCCCTGTCTGCTGGCAGCACACACACACACAGGGGTCTGCCCACACCTTCCCTGCTCCAGCACTGGAGCTGCTCACAGAAATGAGCCTGGCCAAGCCCACACTACTAACAATCCCCTGGCTAATTTGCACTCAGAAATATGACTCTGCATTTCTCCATGAAAGGGCTCACTGTCTGGGCACGGAGAGGGCTGCAGCAGGAGCATGTGCCAGATGAATGGATTGTCACAGACACATGGAGAAATCCCAGCGCCGCCGTCAACACGCGCAGGGTTGTTGTCAATCCAACACCGTGCTCTCACACAGGGAGCTATGCCAAGTTTAAAGGTTTGGACCCCGAGAGAGAGCTCCAGACTTGCCTTGTACAAGCAAAAGCAGTTACACCAATTTCAGTTTTTTCTCACTGCTTATGCAGGGACACTCTTTCCATCCCAAGGATCAGCAGTGTTCCCACCAGGAATGGATAATTCAGAACACAGACCAACCTAAGCCCAGTAAGGAAGGGTAATTCCATCCTTGCCCCTGGAATTGATTACATTACCCTCAGGGTGTGCTGTACCAGGAATCTTACCAATGTTGCCCAGAGCTGTGGCTGCCCCTGGATCCCTGGAAGTGTCCCAGGCCAGGCTGGATGGGGCTTGGAGCAACCTGGGCTAGTGGAAGGTGTCCCTGCCCGTGGCAGGGGGTGGGACTGGATGAGCTTAAAGGTCTGTTTCAACCCAAACCCTTCTGTGATTACAGAAGCAGACAAAGTCAGTGAGACTTTTTCCAAAGGAATTCAACCTCATGGTAGCTTGAGAACAGTAGTTTTCAAATTGTGATCAGCAGATGTCTGTGAACTATTTCTAGTTTGCTTGTGAAAGGTAGTAAAAAAAAATCTATCATATCCAAGTCAAAGTTTGCTATGCTGCACAGGAAAAACATGTTGGGTTTACGCTCAGCTGATAGAATACCATTCCCCTTTCACTGCTGCTGGAAGGGTCAGAGCCAAAATCCTCCCCAGGATCAAGACTGCCTGCTAAAACCTCACTGTGTGATCCCCAGCACTGTCTCAGCAAGCAGCACAATGAGCTGTCTGTGCACCCAGAAACTCACAGAGCTTTAAACACTAAGAATAACTTCAGTTTATTCTTACAGAGCAAGATAACAGGGCCAAGGCTGGCACAGGCAGATCGTAAACACTCCTGCTCTCCTCAGCAGACTGTGAATTACTGGCTGCTTGCAGGAAAACTGGGCAACTTTAAGGATGATAAAATCCCAGGTGTTTACAACATGTAGTATAGACACAGAGGAATAGAAACTGAAGTAAATTTGAAAAAAAAAACCCTGAGTAAATCTGCAGAAACAAGTCAGTTACTTTTGGGATGAAAAACGTTAGCACAGAATCTGCTGTCAAAACACAGTCAAGTGGTACAGCAAGAAAAGCTAACTGTGGATCTGTAACAAATTCTTCAGGAGGAGAAGAGCTGCCATATATATCTGTTGCTGTTTTATATCTTGTATCTCACAAGGGAGCCAGGCACTGCCCTAGACCACAGCAAGCCTGCAGGCAGGCTGGCCTTCCTCCTGCTGCTGGGGCACCTCCTCTTCCAAGCCGTGGGGCTGTCCCAAGGGGCAGCCAAACCCAGTGCTGCACAGGGGCTTTCTAACATGAACTCCTGGACTGGTAATTCAGCACCACAAGACAAGAATCACAGAAAAAACCTCTGGAGGTCATCATGTCCTCCTTCCTCGAGCAGGGCCACCAAGACCAGGTTGGCCAGGTGTCTGGATGGCTTTTAAATGTTTCCAAGGATGGAGACTCCTTTCTCTAGTGACCAGTGACAGGACATGAGAAAACAGAGTGAAGCTGCACCAGGGGAGGGTCAGGTTGGACTATTAGAAAAAACTTCAATGAGGGATGTCACTGGAACAGGCTCCCCAGGGAAGTCATGTCACCAACCCTGTGTGAGCTCAAGGAAGTTCTCAGTCAAGGTCTTTGTCACACAGTTTAGTTTTAGGTAACACTGTGAGGAGCTGGGATTGGGACTCCATGATCCTTACAGGTCTTTTCCAACTCAAGGTATTCTGTAATTCTCTTCTGTGTTTCTGCAGGGATCAGTCAAGTCTGCAGCCAAAGGAAAGGTTATCCTCACTTTTACAGCTAGACCACTGAGTCCATTAAGTCCTTTCCAATCTTGGTGATTCTATGATCCAAGGCTTTGCCTAGAGCACAGCATGAGGTGAGGCAAGGAGGGGGACTGGTCTGTCCATGGCCAGCCTGCCCCCCCACCATGCAGCCCAGCAGTCCTGGGCACCCCAGCCCAGCCTCTGGGCCAAGAGCAAAGAGACAAGAACAGGCTGGTAGAAACCAGGAGAAATCCTGGTCCAAGAGCTCCAGGTGAATGCTGGGGAGAGCACAACTCCACAACTCCACACAGATCCTAACCTCCAACATGGGCTCCAGGTGCCCTCTCACAGGCAAGTCACATCACAGCCAGTAAGAAATTTGCACTATTAATCCCAGTGAACATTGTCACCTGCTGAGGCTTGTTCTTAAATTATTCAGGTACATAGTTGATGGGAAGCAAGAGAATCCTAAATGGATTCTAAATCCTAAACTGGATGGCCTTAAAGCCCATCCAGTCCCACCCTCTGCCATTGGCAGAGACACCTTCCACTAGTCCAGAGTGCTCCAAGCCCCATCCAACCTGGCCTTCCAAGAATTCACAGGGCTAACACTTCTCTCCAGCAAAGGAGAAGAATTTCTGCTTTAAAAACACTTTTCAATCTGACCCACAGTATCAGAAACAAGTAAAGAAACTTCAAAGCACAGTACATAAGTTAGTCACATACCAGATGCTTCTGGAAATAGAGGCATGAAATCCACCCATACTCTCTCCAAGTTCATCCTAAGATATCCAAGGTGCTGCTGGTGGAAACCACCTGAAGGAAGCTAATATTGTCCACAAAACACATATCCCAGGATGCTGCTGCCTGCCATATGGTCAGGAAATGAAAGGAGATGATGAGTGCAGGCCAGGACAATCTGTCTTCAAGTCAAGGCACAGGCACCAGCTTTACGGTTTGTGTTAACATTAAAAGGAACCATACAGCAAAAGTAATGCAAGAAAACCAAAAAGAAATAAATCAAATGCTCAGCATGGTTCCAATTGGTTTGTCACTGTCTCTGAATGATAAAATGGCAAATGGCTGCACAGCTTTCACCTCTGCAGCAGGGAAGGTTTTCCCAGTCCACAGGATAACTATAGGAGGAGACAGTTTGGGAGCCAGGCTGTCATTCTAGTGGAACACACTTACAGAAGAGCTGGAGAACTCTGGACAAGGGCCTGGAGCTACAGGACACAGGGAATGGCTTCCCACTGCCAGAGGGCAGGGAGACATGGGATACTGGGAAGGAATTGTTCCCTGTGATGGTGGGGAGGCCCTGGCACAGGGTGCCCAGAGAAGCTGTGGCTGCCCCTGGATCCCTGGAGGTGTCCAGGGCCGGGTTGGACAGGGCTTGGAGCACCCTGGGATAGTGGAAAGTGCTCCCATCCATGGCAGGGTGTGGGACTGGATGAGCTTTAAGATCACTTTCTGTGATCTTACATAACATTGCACTCACCACCCAGGCTTTGGAGACTTACTCATGTCCCCTTTGTGGACTTAATTAATTCAGACCCCATTTCCAAGCACTTCAATGCCTTCAGGAAGCTCAGGCTCTTCACCACATCCTATCTTCACTACACTGTTAAACAGAGTTTGACATCTGGGGCCTGACCTTCCCTCTGTGTCCATCTTCCAAGCAATTTGGAGACCCTTCTCTTCAACACCTGCATGAAACAGGCTCCCTCCCACCACCCAGGCACCAGCCAGGGTGATGCCCAGGGTGCAGTTTATTCCACTCAGAAAGTGGCACAGCCAGAGGATAAAGCACCCAAGTTAGTCACAGACTCAGGAATATCAGATTTTTGCCTTTTCAAGGACCATTAGATTTTCAGAGAACACCCACGTAAAGTAACCCAGACAGAAATACAAAACTCATTTAACCTCCCATTTCCTGGGACCAAGGAATCAGCCACAAAAAACCAGAACTGAAGTGTCAACACTGGAGATCTGACCAGCTCTTCCCTCTCACAATCAGCAGTTTAATAACCTGATCAAAGTATCATCCCTGTGAACCTACAAGACACACCTACAACACAGAGTGTTTAACAACATCAGACCAGACATTTCCCCTGATCCACTGCAAATTCACAGCACACAAACACAGCAGGTTTCATTACTCTCTCCCTGGCACAGGTTTCCCTTGGCATAAATTCCTTCATGCCAAACTTTGCTTTCACCAACACTAAACTAACACTTACAGTCATCAGTGAGTTATTTTAGAGTTAGACTTTGCTGAAGCCAGCATGGAACTTGAGACTTCATAATTCTGGCCTAATTTTCCTCAAGTAGCCAGTTACCCTGGAAAACAGAGGTTCTCTGAATTGCATGGAATGGTACACTGCTTGAAAATAAATGGATTACATCATATTTGCTGGCAAATGGCTAAAATGTTTTATATGTAATTAAGAGAATAGAAAAACAACCACTGCAGCCAAGCAGGGAAAAATATATTCAACCTTTACAGATGAAGTAGAGAGTTTTCCTGGATGTAATTTTGCCCATCCCATTTCAGATGAAGAAACAGCTGAAAAGGTGACAACCTCATATGCTGACAGGATTCTGAATAAGGGGGAAGGAAAAACACAACAAACACCACTCTGCTAGGATGAAATAATGAATTTATCAATTAAAATCTTTTGATATTTTTTCCAGATAGATTTTACAGTGTTCTTGCTTTGAACAGCTAAGTGTACTCATCTGCAATGTACCTCTGGGAATGAGGTGGTGTGAATCACAGAGGCCAGAGGCCAAGCCCAGAGGCCCCCAAAACCCACAGCAAGGGTCTCAACCTTGCACTGAGACAGCACTATAGCTTCATTTTACAGAGAGAGAAACAAAACCAAAAAGATTAATGGATTTTCACAAGTCACAAAAAAAGACTGGGAATTTTAGCATTCCCAGGGCTGGGAATGATAAAATAAGCTAACACTCCTTCCAAAATATACACTGAAATAAACTACAGACATTCAGCTTTTGTAGAGCAGTTTACTTAGTGCATTCACAGAGTACTTGTCAGGCTAGTGGTACATTTGTGTCCATGGCAATATCAAGAACAACTTTTTCTCTGTGTCGCTTTTAAGAAACTCTCACAAACTCACAGACAAAATCTCTCTTCCCATCCAAGTATTTTGCCTCCAGCACTGAAAAAAACCCCCACTCTGGGTTTTCAGATATGGGGTTCCTGATTTTTAGGGTTCGGTGTTTTAAAGCAGTGAAGTACTAGTACTGGAAAGAAGAAAAAAATTACAAGCAAAGTATTTCTACTTTAAATTCCAAATACTTTGAGCCAGCTAAAATGTCTGGATCTGAATCTCTTCAGTCTGTGATCTCACATTTCACTGGGGGACACAGAAATCCATACGGCGTCTCCTATGGACACACATATGCTGGACACATGGCTGCTGTGGGTCAGCACACGGGACACACTACAGATGCTGGGGTCAGAACACATTCTCTCTTGGAAAAGACTGATTGGACTCAAACTGATGGAAAACTGGGGCTGTGCTGATGGCTGACTTAATGCTAAAGAGAAGACAAAGAAAAACAGCGAGGTCTTAACTGTAATCTTGTAAGCTAAAGGCTCTGCAGCCCTCTCTAAGTAATGCTGTATACTTCCCATCCTCAGCCAAGGAAATGGGATCGTGAAAACAGAGGGACACTTGGAGGATGGGATTGCTTCCTCTGCAGTACACAACATCACAATCCTCCCTTCTGCTGGTCTGTTCTCTATGTGAGGATTTCAGGGAGCAATCACTGGAGAGGGACAAATCTCAGGGAGCACCCACTGAAGACAGGCAAATCTCTGGGGGAGCCAAGCACTGAAGGCTGCATCAGCAAGTGTGGTGTGGTGAAGAATGCAAATGCACAATTTATCTCTTTAAGGTTTAATTCTGAACACAAAAGCACAGTTTCAGGATAGGTAGATTTCCCCCCCCCCCACTACTGCCTGGATGTAAATAGAGGAAATGGGCACTTAGGTCTTACAATAACCAGTTCCTAGGAAATCGGGTAACTGGAAGCCCCGAAAAACACACGTGCCTTTATTCTGCAGAGCTTGGCTCCTAACCCTGCTGTTTCTCAATGGGAAAGACTCCCATCTTAGCTGTCTCCATTCCAGGGGATGAAGTGCACAAGATAAAGCGTGTTCCAACCCCAGCACAGCTGCAGGTGTTGGACCTGACTGCTCCCTCGGGGGACAGGGACATGTCAGGGACATGCTCCGGCCCAGGAGCCCTCACACGCATCACAGCACTGATCCAGCAGCATTCCCAGGCCTGGACATTTCACCTCCCTGGGGCTCTGAAGCCATTTCAGAGGCTGGAAAACTGAATTTTTGGAATACTTCAGCACAATGTATTGCTGTGGTAGGAATGAAAGAGCAGAGAATGTCCAGCCTCAAGGAACCCACAGTCCCTCTGCTGAGCATGCAGGAATCCAGTCCCAGGCTCTCCCTTTGCCAGGGGTAAACACCATCCTAACCCCATCCAAATCACCATCCTAACCCCAATCTCAGCACTTCACAGGAACAGCAGATAACATGCCACAACTTCTTATACACTACAAAACATGCACCCGCATACAAAATAACATAAGACTGTCTTTGAAGACTTTGGGGTTTACATCACAGGGATGTGATGTATCAGAGATGTGATAAATTGAAACTTGATGGCTTACTTTATTTGCTAAAGCTATTAAGTTTCTTGGGAGTTTTGTTCAAAGGTGTTCAACAGATCATTTCATATGATCCACTGCACAGTGCAGGCAAAGCATCAGCTAATGGCCCCCTGTGGAATTCAAAGATTTAGCATCACTCGCTTGACTCAAAAAAACCCCAACCCAACAAAACAAACACACACAAAACCCCCGCCCCCCAAGACAACTCAAACCAAAAACCCACTGAAAAACCCCCACCAAACCTCAAGCCAAAAAAAATACCCCAAAAAACCAAAACCTCAGCACCTTTTTTTAAAAATTATTTTCATGTGAAACTACCTCACATCCTTCTTCTGAAGCCTTTCAAATAATCCCTCCACAGCTCCCTCTCAAATCCACACAATGGCATCAACTGATGTGCAACATCAGCTTGCAAGGGAACAGCTGATATATCACAGAAGTACCAGGCCACTAGAGGGATTTCTTAAATACATGAAATAAAGATAGTTCATGGAAAAACTGAGAGGCTGGTTTTGTCTCCTTTGAGAAATCATTCTGCTCTTCAACTTCTGCCAGTTTATCAGTGGCTGCAGTTGGGTAGAACTCTTGTTTTAAAGAATTTCATTAACCTCTTCAGATCATGTAACCCAACACAAGATCCAATGAGCTGAAATCTAGGGGTTTGGGCTCTTTATTTTGGTTTCTTTCAAGTATATTCTTAATTTCTATGCCAGCACAGAACTGCAAGAAATATACCTTTGTTGGGTCAGCAGACTTGGAAGAAATGCATCCTCCTGATGAGGAAAGGCTGGTGGTTTGGTCCAGCTATGTGTCCAAACTATTAGAAGCAGATGTTTTCCTCAGCCTCTGGGTTATCCCAAAGGTGTCTTTGCAGTACCCAACCAGCCACACATCTGTAGGAACTATGGGAGCCTGGTCAGCTTTGTCACGTGGGGGATTAGTGCTGGGGGATGTAACACACCATCATTTCTCCTTGGAGATCTCACTCTGTTGGAGAAGTAAAAGACCTGAGGCACATTTCTCCTCAGCAGATCGCTGTGGGACGCTTAATTCTGGATGTCATCTGTGATTTTGATCCACAAGCTCCACAAGCAACAAGAAGTTCTCCACTTTGCAATAGAGCAACAGAGCAAACCTGAAGGTGACTGAAGTTCTCCACAGGTAGAATCAACCAACATCACTGCACAATGAAGTGGTGAGTGTAGAAAAGAAAACTCCTGCTTAGGCCCAGCCTAGCCCTGAGCATTGATTCCTCCCCCCTTAAATCTGCACCACATATACAAAGACAGGCTCATCCAAAAAGCCAGATGGGAAGTTTGTAGGCAAGGCTGCTGGAAGCACCACTGACAGCAGCTCAATTCTTGCTCTGTGAAACAGAGCTTCCTTCAAGGCTCAGGTATTAGGCAAAAAATCCTGGCAGCAGCCTTCATGTGTATTAAGTCAGAGCTGAGTTCTGCCAGCAGACGGCCATGAGCTCACTAGTCTGAAATAACATCTCATTGACAAGAGTTTTTGTGGAAGCAGTAACTTGTTTGTGTGAGAAATAAAGGGAGAAGGGGGAGTGAGTGTGTGTTAGGAGTGATAAAACATGTACCACCAACACAGTAACAATTTCCATTTAAAATTATATATGAAAATTTCCATTTAAATCCTGCTTCAAGTAAAAAATTTGAATTAAAAAGAAATCATAAATTAAGAGACAGTATTTAGCACCAGTGACATTTTCATATTCCAGTCACACACACTGAATTTATTTCAGACTGGTGTTTTGAAAAATGAGTGCAACCATAGTCTCTGACAGCCAGAGCTGAAGGAAGAAAATATTTGAGGAGGCAAAAGATCCAAAACCAATTATTCTCTACCAACCAATTCAGAGGAGTCTGGGTAGACTCCTCCAAAACCCTGGAGCCCATCTCAGAGACAAATAAATGGAAACTCCCGTCCAGACCTTCATACTGAAACAGCACATATCATCTGGAGCAAACACCAGCAGCATCCAGAGACTGATTTATGTGAGTGAGTCGAGTAATCTAAGGGAGTAAGACTGGGAAAAAGGAGCACAGTACTGGGCTACTGCTCTGTTGTTCCAAGAACTGGTTGTGCTAAACCAATACAAAGAGCACAGAGCACAGGCAGTGCTTGGTGCCTACCAGCAGCTGGCTTGTCTAAACCTCCAAGGCCTGAATAACCTGCTCATATCTCAGTCTACAGCAGCTTGGAACTCCCAGCTCCAACCCTCACCTAAGCTGTTCTGTGTAGCAAAAGGGAACAGAAAGGATTCACCTCTACCAACATCCCATTCCCATCTGAAAGTGCTGAAGGAATTGGAGTCAAGCCAAACTAGAGAAGCTATCGAGTTCCAGGCACTAAAAGTACAGAACTCCAGCCAAAGTACTTCCAGAAACCCTCTGCACATGCTAAAAGAGAAAAAATGCCATCCAGCCAAGTCAACAGCAATCTGCTTCCCAACTCTGCCAGCACGCAGAATCCACCAGAAAATTCCCATCTACAAATCTTCCTCCTCACCACAACCCTCCAAGGAGCCCCAGTTCAATCCAGGGCCATCACAAGGTCATATCAGACACTCCACCACCATCAGCCCTTTTCTCCATCTGTAGGATCTGCAGAAGTAACTGGAGTTCTCAAAGTCTTCCCACTCCCAAGACCTAACTTCACTTTAAATCCTTGGGTAGGAAGGGATCATGTCCATAACACAGGAGATTATCCCACCTTGCTCCCTTCTACTGACACCACTCCTCCTCCTGGCTTTTTCAGCCTGTACAACCCATCAGTAAAACAGATCCTTGAATATTTAGATTTCCAACCCTGAAAGCTATTCCAGCTATTTCTCCCACCGGTATTTCTAGCCAACTGTAGCCAAGAATTAAGGAGAAATAAAATACAGACCAGCAGCTCCTGAAGACACTAGAACTCCTTCTAATCCTTCAGCTTACAGAAAAGAGAAATAGCTTGGCTTTCACTGTTTTTCCAAAATGAAAACATAAATCTTTACCCTAATCATGCAGTTCCTACACTGACATATCTTTTTTTTTAAATTAGGATTAGGCAATGTAATTTTTTAAATTAGGATTTTTGTTAGTCTAGTGTAGTGATTTTCACATGCTTTTCACTGAATTTTAAGTATTTTTGTCATTGTCTTTATGAGTTATGGTGTTAATTACAAGTTCTGGTTAGACTACAGGAATATATGTGTTTAAGAATTTAATTCATTTAAGAAGAAGCATTTGCAAGAGTAAAAACACACCCTCAATGAACCACAAGGGAGGCTGCCAGCATTAAGGTGCAGCAGCCAAGGACACACTCTGGAACACCCCAAGGAAAAGGCAAAACAGCTCCCTGGAGCAGTGCAGCCAAGGACAGAGCTCAGCACCTGCTCTGCTCCTGCAGCACACACCAAACCACGCTTCAATCTCACACACGTTGTTTTCCTGGTTCTCTTTTTCATGCAAAGAGGATGTAACATTTCTGCTTCCTCACATGAACTGGGGGGGCTGATGACTGATGGAGAGAGAAGAGTCTTGCTGCAAAGCTTTACAGATCATGTTCCTTTTTGCCTCCTAGACATAAACTGTGGGAACAGAACAGATCTCTCACAGCTTTTCCTGTCCAAAATCACACTTCCCAGCTAACATCTTTTTATTACGTGTCTGAAGCAGGCTTTTGGATATCTAATGGTACAGCAGTCCAGCTACAGGAGCTTACGTTCATTTGGCTGAAGTCTGGTAGGGAATAATTCACATATTTAAGCCAAAAAACAGAGGAAAAAATCAACCAACCGACCAACAAAAAGCAACGAAAGGTTTGCATTTGTCAGAGTTTTAACATTTACCTTCCTTGTCGCAATTAGCAGTTCAAAGTAGGAATGCTGGAAAACAGCCTTTTCCTCCAATCTTGAAATGGTTTGGGTGAGAGGATCTTTTAAATGTCACCCAGTCCAACCTCCCTGCAATGAAGAGAGACATCTTCCACCAGACCAGGCTGCTCAGAGCCCCATCCAGCCTGACCCTGAATCTTCCCAAAGTACCTTGTAAGGACAAGAATGATTCAACATACTGAGGAAGTAATTCAGACAACCTTAAATTCTCATTCTACTCCCAAAGGCACAACACAGCACCCATTTTAAGAGCAGCTGCTGAGCCAGCAGCAAAACCAAGGCTGTGACCTGCCAACTGAAGAGATAAGCACCTGCTGTCAGCTTCAGGATATAAACTAACCCTTCACAGGTAATACAACCTCACTGTTGCCACTGGGCAAAATTCAAACCAGGCTGCAGCCACACATAACCTTCCTTCCTTCCTTCTGAGATCAAAGTGCAAAACTAAGCAAACAATCCTTTTAGAATCAATAGAAGCCTGTACTCTGTGTGAGGAAAGGAGAAAAAAAAGCATAATTATAAATCATGTTTTTCTTCCTTACAGGAAAAAATCTTTAAAAAACCGAAACAAAAAAACCGAAACAACCCAACAAACAATTCCCTTTTGGAGCTGAAGCCTTACAAAACTAATGTGAAAAAGCTTAAATGAGCCCTACCATGGCACTGCAGTTTACATGGACTCCCACTATCTCCTGCTTCAGCATTAATTTAGATCCTCACTAGCTCCAGTGGGGACAGCCTCAAAATCCTGGTCCAGATCAAAATCGGCTAATCTTTAGAACAGGTGTGTCATTCCTATAGCCCAGACAGACAGAAAGAAAGAAAGGAAAATAGCTGGAAATCTTGTCATTCCATGTATTACAACCTCCCAGGCACCACAGATGATACAAAGATCTAATCAACATCTACATCTAATAAATCCCTGGAAAAAGAGCAAGGACAGACTTTGGTGAAGGCATATTCCCACCCCAAAAGAACACTATCAGCTTTCATGCTGTTTTACCTGATTCTACAGTTAGTTACATGTTAGTAAGGGAAAAAATCATAGTGACTACTTAAATAGTTGGTCAGAATGAAAGCAGCCTTTACTCTTGAGTAAGATTTCACTTCCCAAAATGTTTAACAGCTACCTCAAGTAAGCAACCACTTCTCCCAAAGAAATTTAAGAAATTCTGCTTCATAGGCCATTAACATAATTTCCGTCCTCTGCAGTGAATTCAGTCTCTAGTACAAAATTTAGCCTTTTTTTAGCAATGCCACATCATGCCAAGATGAGAAACAATGAGTTATGCTGCAAAACTTTATCAAAACCTAAGTGATTCATATAAAACTTGAATGACTGAACTCCATTTGAAATATATACCAGATCCACAGCCAGATGGAAAAAGTTTAAAATCAACATGTTGTTATTAGGCTCCCTGTCAACTTTTCCAGAAAGAAAACTGGAGCCATTTTACAGTAACAAAAGTGCTCTGGCCCAAGGACACCAGATACAGATATATAGACAAATGCTGTGCCTGCACACACAACCAAAACTAATAATTTCATGCTTAAAAGCTGGATTCAGGCACTGTATGAGGCAAATTGTATACAAAAAAAAAAAAAAGGGAAAAAGAATCATGTTTTTCTTAACTGATGAGCTTATTAGCAGTGCCACATGCCTGTATGAAGGAGCTGAGCATTTTACAGAAGAGGACAAAAAATCCACTTCACAGAGAACACCAAATTTTTTTTATTCCAATCTTTCTTTACCTTGAAATTTTGGTGCATGTGGGTCCCATTTAGCTGTAATCCAGCCTTGGCCATGAGCACCATCAATGTGCATGATGCTCAAGCAGAATAAAGGAAATGAGATGCACAAAAACAGACTGCAATAATACAAAGTCTGAGACATCATCCCACAGGAAGGAAATTCCAGGTTCTGACAGACAGCACCCCACACCACCTCAGTCCTCTCTTGACCTTGTAGCCCAGATGAGCCTTCTGGGATGAGAGATGGCAGCAGTGCTGGGCAATGTTCTGCACACCATGTGCACCACAGATCTGGTTTTAGAGAATCTTGACCCAGTGCATGAAGACTTTTAGTCCCGGGGGACTCAGATAAATAATTCCAGGTATGTGATAATTTACGTAAGAGATCAAAGAAGCCCTTCAATCTCTGGCTCAGCACAAATCCCTGTTTTGGTCTCCTCAGGAAGAGCCCTGCCAAACCTCCCAAGGACTTGACCCCTCTCCAGCTGCACTCAGACACCTGGGGTCTCTTCCTCAGGAATCTGATGGGCAGTGACCAAGCAGCTTTCTGAAAAGATGGCCCATTCCATTTAACAGAAAATGGGAAAGAAAAAGGAGAAAAAGTGTTTGGAACAACAGCCTTTATCCCAAAGGTCTGCCACCCTCAGCCCACATGAATTTCCACGACAGTCCTTGACAGTAACAGGCTGCCTAGGGATTGCAGGGTCTCCATTCCTGGAGACATTAAAACCTTACCTGAAACAGTGCTAGGCAGCCTTCACCAGAGCTGGCTTTGACCAAGTACAAGTGAAATTGAGCTTTTTTTTTTTTTTTTTTTTTTAAGGGGCAAATTAAGAGGAACACTTAACAGCCAATATTGGTTGCAGCTGGTCCTTGGACCCACAGCTGCCTCCCACCTTCCCCACAGCTGAAGGTGGTTCAAAAGACAGCCCAGTGCACAACCTGGGCAGCATGGACAGGATGAGGAATCCCAGCCCTGTGGGAAAGACAAGTAAGGGATGAAATGGAATCCTCCCCTGGGCAGGAATGAACCAGATGACTCCTTGAGGTCTTTTCATCCCTACTTTGTACATATGAAAAAGGACAAAAAAATCTTGAAAACCAGATCTTCCTGACCTTTGAAAATATCCAAAGGCTTATCATAAACAACAGCCTCTGCTACTGAACTCTGTCCTGCTGTTTCTTTTGGGCAACAGATTATTTTTTAATTATTATTTTTAATCACCTTGTTGGGTTCCAGTCTCTAAACCCACAGCCTGCACTACAAGGCACCAGGCTGCCTATGACACAAGGGACAGATACACAGATAACAGGGTATAGGTCCCTGTCTCAAAACGTGGGTGCCAAAAGACAGCAGCCAAAATAAATAGTTGCATTTTCAGAGATACAGACCATGGAGATATAAAAAATAATTAAACAAACACACACAATGCTCACTATGCTCATTAGTGTCACAGAACTCCTACACATTTCAAGACATCAGTTTTATGGTATTATCCCTGTACCTCTGGAGGGCTATTTATTCATTTTATGGTGATGCCAAATTGTTTTTGCCTCTTTTCTTTTATCCCAACATTCACACTGCTGTCTAGTAGACCCTAATATAAAGTGTGGGACAAGATGCTCTTTAATGTCATCAAAAGAGCATCAGAATCTGGCCATTTGTGACCACAACAGCGACAAATAAAGAGGCTCCTGCTACCCTGCACACTGTCATCACACAGCTCACCCCTGTCTTATGGCTTCTCTGCAGAACTGCACGGGTTTTAGCTGAAGAGTGGTTTGTGTCTTGCCATGCAGACCTCAGCAAGGCACAGCAGTAATTTTTGACTTCCCTTCAAATGTTGTCATGGAATAATTTCATTATGTCATTTGCTTCAGTTTGCCAAGACTGAGTTGAGGGAGGGAAAGAAACCCAAAGGCCAAAAAAAAAAAAAAGAAAAAAAAGAAGAAAAAAAAGAGCAATTATGGATATTGGGATAGGAACAATTCTTTAGCCTTCCCTAGTTTTCCATTTTTATGTAATTTTACTGCACCTTGGTGTAAAAATGACATTAGCAAGAAAGTATCCATACCTGACACTTCTTGATTCTTCTATCTCCAGTCTTGGTAAATTCAAGAATGTCATGTAGGTTACTTTACCCTTCTACCCCAACTTCCCCAGCTAGAAATTGGAAGTATTTACTTCTATTCTTTCTTTTGATGCAGTCATCTAAATGCAAGTTCTCTGGCAGAAAGACTTTCTGCAACACCTTGCACAACAGGAATGTCACCTTAACTGCAATTCCAAAGCTGTGCAAACCCCATCTCACTCTTGACCCCTCTTAGTCTATGACTATTATTAAAACTACATAATAAATAAATTTAAAGTATCTACAAATACAAACAGAAAACTACAACAAAATTTAAATGACGAGCCAAGTGGAAAGTCAAATGATTTCTGAAGCCTGTGTTTTAATATTGCCATATAGAAGTCACAGCACAGGTGAGCACATCTGAAGTAAGTGCAAAACACCAGTGGACAGAAGCAGGAGAGGCAGAGCCAGCAGACTGGAATGTCAGCATTTCTAAATGATTAATAGTGACCTTAAGATTAAAGTGACCTCGTTGCTCAAATGGAGACAAGGAGAGAAAACAGGGTGCTTGAAAGCCAACATTTCCCTGTGACTAATAACAGCCATTAAAGTTTTAAATAATCCCTGCATCTCACTGGAGTTCACCCTCTATGTGGTATTTTTTCACATTTGAAAAGTAAACCGTTAAAGAATAAGAAAATGCTCAGATATCATCAGCTAGTTCCAGTCTAATAATATATAATTATGAAATATAATTATTATACTGATCTCATCAGCTTCTATTTTCAGCTTCAGCCAGTTCTTTTAAGTTGAAACTATTCCCTCACTGGAGCTGTGTTACAGTACACCCACTCATCTCTCAGCTGGGATTTACTCCAGCTTTCCACCTGTCTCACTATTGTTCACATTATCATTTCTGAAATATAAGCACACTCTGATCCCCAAAGCAGGCACAGATTTTCAAGCACAAAAGTACCTAATTATTGCTCCCAAGTACCAACTCATTTATGCAGGCATTTCATCCCCAGTTTACTAAGAGAGGAGAGAACAGATGACTCACTAGGATGAAGCAAAAGATGAAATTACAGGCAGCTTTTTTGGCTCTACTATCACTTAATCTGAGACCAAGGAAAGTGCAAGGCAATGTGATAAACTGCTGAATACACACACTTTTAGGCCGTCTACTGCAGCCAAAATGAACCTGCCTGACAAGGAAACACTCCATACCTGTATCTGACCAATCTCAAATAAACAGTCAGCATTGAGAAAGCTCAAAACAAAACCTTAACAACCTCAGCCCACTAAAAAAAGAGGGTTGGGGCACTCTGACTGAGTAACTTCTGGGTCAATTTTGTCCAAGATAAAGATCCCTTTGCAGTTCTCCAAGCCCAGCACAAACAATGCTGTATGCTTTCCCTGCAAGTTTCCCAGCTAGGCTGGGAGCACAGGGAGCCCTGGGAGAAGCTCAGCCTCACCAAGCCCAGCCACACCAGCAGCACGTCAGGAGAACCCTCTGTGGCTATAAAGAAGCTGGACTTGGGTCCAACAGGCAGGTTTTTTCTTTAGACTCTCTCCTGTTGCGGGCCCCAGCCCGTTCCCCACAACACGGGGTGTTTGGGCGCTGCAGGGGACGGCTGTGACCCTTCCTCCTCCACAAGAAGGGACAGCTGTTCCCTCCAGCATTGCACCTCCATGGCGACAGCAGACCCAGTCCGGGTCCTGTGCCTAAAGCGGGGAGACTGCCATTCCCACTGGGACGGCCGGGTCCAAAGGCTCCCAGGCCGCCTACGGCCCAGTCTGTCCCGGGAAGCTCAGCAGGGCCAGGACAGAAAGCTGAGCTGTCCCACAGAAATTCCCACCGTGAAGTCACCAGCACAGTCCCTGCATGACCCGGCCCGCTGTCCCAGGAGAGGGGTTAACACAGGCCAGGGACCGGCCCAGGAGCTCGGATGAAACTTCCTGAGTCTCGGGGAGGGAAGCAAGGAGGGAAGGAAGGGTTTAACTGCAAGGCCACGGCTCCCCCGTGCCAGCTGGCCCCAGACCAAATGGCCTGCTCGGCTCATTAGTAGCCAGCAAGTCCTTCCAAAGCTGCCTGCTCACAGCCACTTTCAGAATTAAGTCATAATTAAGACCAAAGGTAAGAAGGGAACACAAGGCTGCCCAGCGCACATCTTTTGCTCAGTATCAGGATAACAAAGCTTGAGACTGATACAGACTACACCAAGGAAAATTCAGTGTCGGCTTCAAACTCATTATCTCTTAACCCATCTTGACTTTCACTCATAAAGCTTTGCCCCTAGAAATCCACCAGAGGAATCCACTGAATTCAATTTTATCCCTCCAGCCATGCAGAGAGAGCATATGGAAGCCTGAGAGATGATATATAATTTTAGTTCTCATTCTCAAGATCTACAGAGGGGCATTTTAAAATGCTGGCTTACTCAAGAAAATGCTGAAGTAGAATATAAGTGGCAATGAAAGAATGCAAGTCTGTAACAAACACCACTCCCCTGCCCTCCTCCCCAAGCTATCCCAGTAACACAGGGACACAGGTAAATCTTGGAATTCATCTGTTGAAAGGACTCTGTCTGAAACACAAGATGCTTCCAGAAACGGACTGAATGGTTTCACTTGTTCTCATGAGACTTTATAGATATCGTACGTGAGCTTGCTCTGAGTGGGTACTTTGTGTCCCAAATACTCCCAGCCCTGGAAAAGCTCAAGTCTTGTTGAGGAGCAGAATTAAACCTCTCCAAGGAACCACTTCCACCCCACAGGTACCTCTCACTCTCTGTGGCAACTCAGAGCATCCTCAGAACTTCTTTTCCAGTGTCTGTGACAATTTAGTCGTTCTTATTTTATAAATCTTGACATTTTCATCACCAGATTTTCCAATTTAGCCACGCCCTGTGTCTGTGTGCAATCCTCTTAAAAATGGAGTGTTTTCTTACAAGAATCTTAGCATATTTCAAGTTACGTTAAAATAAGTCCCCACAAATACTTCCACACAATATTGCAGAGACCGTAAGTCTAGTGAGGATAATGCAAGTTATGTACTGAAAAAGTTGTAGAGCCAACCAATTATCTGCAAAAAAAAAAAAAAAAACCCCAAAACTTACTTTGCACTTGTACGGCAAGAGGCATTTCAGGATGTGCTCTGCTTGATGATCAGGACTGCACTTACAACTCCTGCAAGTTTTTATAAACACCAAGCTCAGCTGAATCACAGGCCATGTGGGGTCTGATAATATCTGTTTTTATACACATCTGCTATGAGGAAATCTCAACTGGCAAAATTCCTACTGGTACGAATGAATGAGAAGTCAGAGATCTACACAGAGAGGAATGTTAATTTACCCACTGCCATACACCCGTTCGTGATTCCACACCGCACTTGTGTGGGACCCTGAATTTGGCCTGCATAGCACAACTTGCTTTGTACACCTGCAACATGAAAAGAAGAAGAAAAAAAAAGATCCATGCACTGATGTTCTGCAGAGCCCCGTACTTGGAGACAAATTACAGCCATGTTTCTGAAGCACACACAGAAGCATCTGTTTAATGACACTTCAGTGATGTGACTGGGGGGAAGGCCCTCCCCACGCCCCCTCAAAGTAAAACGAAACTATTGACTTTTTAAGTTAACAGAGTCTCACCATGGACTTCAGAGAACTTTAGATCAGGCTCTACAGAGAAAAAAGAAAATCTGTTTGGGGTTCTTTCAAGCAATCCTGTTTCTTCTAATACTTATGTCGGGTTGAAGGATTATTTTTTTCCTTTGTCCCCTTGCAAAGGCAGATTGACCAGTTCCCAAACTGCTCTAATTCCTCCATCCCGACCCCTGTTTGACCGCCGCAGCTGCCCCCATGCTGCGATTTCTGAATACATCTTTTAATCCATCTTCCAGCCTCCAGCCTGGCAACAATGCTCCTTTGAATGCCCACCAGCACCTACCCAGCCCGCCTGCTCTCCAGCCCTGGAACATCCCGACCAGCTCCCACAAAGCCCGGGATTTACCAGCCGGGAGCCGGCCCCACGCTCCAGCCGGAGTTCTCCGTGCCTGTGGATTTGGACACATGCTCCGGCGGTGAATGTTCCCAGGCTCCAGGCCAGCTTTGCTGGGATAACTCATCTCCCTGCGGCTCCCGGCAGAGCCACCGCGCCTCCCGACACGCGGGGGGACCCCGGAACGGGGGACGAACTCTGCCCCGGCCACCACAGCACAGCCCCGGCTCCTCGCGTGGGCGCAGCCCCGGAGGAGTGCCCCGGTCCCGGCTGCCTGCAGAGCCCCGGCTGCCTGCAGAGCCCCCTCTCCCCACACCGTCCCCGGCCCCTACCAGAGCGCGATGCGGCTCTTGGGGTAGTCGAGCCTCTCGATGCAGCCCAGGACGTGCGGCAGCGTGTGCGCGGCGTTGCGGGCGAGGATGGCGAGCAGCACGGTGGGCTGCAGCAGCGTTTCCCGGCCCTACCCTCTTTCTA
>JANPWX010000200.1:570184-646499 GCA_024734555.1 Trochalopteron elliotii
CCGGCGGCCGGGCCGGGATGGAGCGGGATTTGCCCGACCAGGCGGGGCGAGGGTGTCACCGATCCGGGCCAGGGCTCCTCCGCGGCCGGGAGGGCGTCGGGGGCACAGGGCAGCTGGTCGGGGGCGGCTGGCGGCAACTGGATCACGGCTCACCCCACGGTAGGCCGGGGCGGGGGTCCTTCGGTCTCTCGGGGGTCCCGCTCTCCCGCCCGCTTCCCTCAGGATTCCCCCCTCTCGGAGCTCTCGAGGTGCACGTGGGGTCCCCCAGGAGGGTTCTGCGGGGGGATACCAATATAATTTATTATATTGGGTGTGTCGAGGGGGTCTCCGGCCAGTGGGGTAGTTGGGGAGTGGCGCTGCCAGCAGGGGCGGAGGTTTATAAATCATGGGATCCCTGCTGGGGGACGTAAATGCCTTAAACTTCGACTCCATCTTAATTTTTACCGCACCGAAAACATGCAGATGTTTAATTTGGCCATCGTGTTATGTTCATGTGATGCAGCAAAAATAGGTAAAATTATTTACCCAAAAATAGGTAAAATGCCACAAAGCTAGAGCTGTTCCAGAAATAGTTGTGATTTCTCTTGTGTTTGTTTTGCTTGCTTTTTTTTACGTGCTTAAAATACGGGGAATGCAGAAAAAGGAGCTTTTGAAATACTGTCAGGAAACAAGTCCTGCTCTTTGATTGCCTTAAAACTGCTTTGAAACTCCAGTGGTTCTGCTGGTTGTAGAGATGGTGTGTGCATTCTAAATATGACTTGTGCTTTCCTTCCTCAATGTTCCTCTTTGTGTCTCAGTTCACAGAAATGATGTCACTTGATGTATCTGACAGCACTCAAGTCTACGCTGCCTTTTTGGTGTACCTGGACCTCTTGGAAGGTAAATGGGGGAAGTGACTCTATCCCAACAAATGTCTTTGCCCTTAGGAGCTGTTGAATTGTTTCAACTTTCCTTACAAAGGTCTTGGTGCCCATTTTGAGAGTTTTTGTGCTGGAAGTTTTTTATCCTCTGTCTCCCTGGAGCCTGTGCGGAGATGAGGGCCTGTTTCATCCAGCAGTTCCAGGTGCAGCTGTTCCAGGGCAAAGGCATCAGCATGGGAAGTGGAGTAGGGGAAGGAAAAGGAATGTAGGAAGGTGAAGTGACATGTTCAGTGGTTGAGCTTGTAATAGTCCTCACTTGTGGATTAATGTGAAGTTACTCAATCATAGTGTTTCACAAAAGTCACCATTTAGCAAATGGATGCTGTGTGCTGGCCTGTTTTCTGGAAGGGGCAGTGATTCCTCTAGCAAAGATGATCATCTGCAAGTGTGGTAGCAGTAATTTATAACCATTGTAGTAATATTATGTAACAATATAGTAATTTATAACAAACTGTAGGTGTTGTGCTTAGGGGCATGGCTTGGTGGAGGACCTGGCAGTGTCAGGTCAGTGGTGGGACTCCAGGATCCTGGAGGGTTTTTCTGGCCAAAATGGTGCTGTGAAATCCAGTGTCTGCTCAGAGTGGAGCAGAGTTATGTGATATATAAACTTCTGCCTGGCTTCTTCCAAGTTGGCTTTATTGAAAAGGGACCGTGAGTAGGCAGCCAGCCAGCCTAAGAAAAATGTTTCAGTTTTGCTTGGAGCCTGGTGCTTCTCAAGGTCAGGGAAGGGAGGGATTTTACAGTCCAGAAATTGCTGCATCTGTTGCTGTTACACTTCTGAAGAATATGCCTTTATAGTCTTTAAAAGAAGATTTCTGTAGTTCTGCAGTAAAAACTTCATCCTTATCCCTTCGAGCAGGAGATCAGAGCTGTGTATGATCATTAACCATGCTTTGAGCACCTGCTGCTTCACAGTTCAGGGTGCTGATGAGGTCCAAATTTGGGTTATAGTGCTTCAGATGACAGAAGCTGTGTGGTTTTATCTCCTTTTTGCCTTTTGCAGAGCAGCTTTGTCAGACAGATCACTGTTCAGCATCCATCAGTGCAGCTCTGGAGCCAGCAGGCTGGTCCTGCTCCGTGGATTTCTTTAGCAGGATTGCTTCTCAGGAGGGGAATTTGGAGTTTTCCTGTGAAGAGAGGGAGGGAAAACAAATCCTTAGATGTTAACTTAGATACTGCATTTTTTATTTGACTAATTAAAGCCTGTGTTTTGTGTTCTGCCCCTCTCATCCCCACCTAACATTTCCAGGGAGGAACTGGCATGAGGTGCATCCCGTGGGAGTGGCAGAGCTGCAGCTGGTGTGTTTGCATGCCCGTGCCAGGCAGCAGGAGGGGCTCCAGGTGATGGTGCCAGTGCCTGCACACATCCTGATCAGCCACGAGAGGTGAGGCCCTGCTCAGTGCTTGTCCCCAGTCACCACTGACAGAAAATGGAGCACAGATACATGGTACAGGCTGGTGGTGGCTTGGTCAGGAGGGGAGGGAGGAGGAAACAGAGGAATATCAGAGGAAAACAACCTCTCAGCCTGTCAGCAGAGTTATTTTGTGTTCTGCAGACACAGCTTGGAACGTTAAGGAAACCTCAGCTTTGCATCAGTCTCTGCCTCTCCCTGTCTGGAATTGGTTATTGGAGGTCAAGCAGAAACTGATGCCAACACTTCCTGTTGTCTGGAGTTGCATATGTCCTAGGAGATAACAGTGGACACCAAAGTATGTGTTTGAGAGACAAGGTTAGAACACAAGACCTCCACAGCTTATGTCTTGAACATTCCTGTGCTGATTTTGTACTCTGGGAAATGCACCATGCTTCCTGAGTTGCTGGGCTTGGAAGCACCTAAGGGGAAAGAAATCCTCTTGGAGCTGCCTAAGCATCAGCTTTTTTTATTGTGGATAAGTCTTGTGTGGTTTGCTTAGCTTTTGTTTTCAAACTATCATTTGGCTGCTTTGAACAGGAAACTCCTCTTTATATCTAGAGTCTCACATGCCTGTGATTTTTGACTTAATTTTCTCACACATGCAAGAGCAATTCCTCAAGCAGAAGAGACAGCACAGCCATGAATTTGTTACATTACAGATATTTACAGCCTGGAAAACTTCCACTTCAGTAGCTTTACCATCTATTATTTTTACTGGCCCCTAGAGGAGCCTCAGACACACAGTATGATTTACTCTCTGATAGAGGCTGCCTTCTCTGACTGGTGTTTGCCATGATGACTCTGAAGACCTGAACTATTTCAGCAGCATCATATGGTTGTACATTTTTCAGTTCCTTCTGTTCCTACTCCTGCTAGGAGCTGGCTCAGAGCTGGCTTTACAAATCTTACTGTATTTTGCCACTTCCTCTTGCTCTGTGGGCAGCAGCCTGACACAGTGGTAGGTAGCTAATTAATTGCACTTACTAGATGTGTGTGTGCACTCTAGGAGTGATGTTTTTGCTTTTTGTTTTGGGTTTTAGAAGTGATAGATCAATGTCTTGCTAACAGACTTTTATCATCATTTTGCTGTTTACTGGGTGACGTGAAAGAAAATTATTTACTAGATACTGCTGGGGTTTAGTACTGTTTTTGTGCTGAAAAAATACTAGATTTGCAAGTATTGGTCAATCACTCCTGGGGGCTTGGTGTTGCAGAGAAATCTGATGTGATCTCCACAGCAGAGAGGCCTTGCAGGGTGAAATGCTGAGTGTCATCCAGCCTGTCTGCAAGCAGATGTGTGTGAGTGAAAAGGACACGCTGCAACCCTCAGCTCAGACAAGATTTTAGGTGGAAATAGAAGGCAGCTAGTGAGGGTGTGGGATCTTTGAGGAATTCCACCTACATGCTGAGCTGTTGTGCTTGCTTAACATAGTGTGTTTCCACCTGGGCTGAAAACTTGGATTCCTGGCATTGGGTAAAGGCCAGGAGTGTGTTCTGGTTGACTTTTAATGGCACATATTCCACTGCATGCATGTCCTATCTTTTACTGTGTCATTGGAGCTTTTCATGGGGAGCCTGTGCACTTGTTTGTTCTGTGGTGATGCTGTTTGCTCTGCCTCTGGCACCGGAGTGTCTGGAATCCAGTGCTGGAAGGATGTGTGGTGGAGAGGCAAAGAGTGAATGCATCACATTGATTAAAAGTACAGTTTGTGACTAGGGTTTGCTGCAGAGCAACAACGTAGGGTGTGTTGTCACTAAAAGGAGCTGAATGCCAGGCTGCAGTGCCAGGTGTGTCCATAAAAGCCTGTATGTGTTCAATATCCATGGATGTTGTCAGCCTGGGAGGTTGTGTTTGTGTACAACACTTGTATTTGTGGTGTTGAACGTGCATCTGCATTTTGTTCAAAGCAGCACTTGGGGATTTTGTGTTACCTGCTAAAAGCAGGGGAGGAGATATGAGTACAAGTGATTGCAGCTCACTTAGTGTTGAAAATAAGCCCTTGCTGGGATTTGGGATGGTGAAAATGTTCTGTCTCCATTCTGGGCCTGGAATTGTGCTAACTGCAAAAGAAGCCAGTAACAACAGCATTTATGGGCAGCACTTCCTTGTTTAACCAGTAAGACCTGGGTAGGGTTTGGAAGTGACACCTTGAAATCAAACTTCCATCTTCATTCTGCTCTGTGTTTTTCTTATTGGTAGAAAGAAGAAAGTGATTTACTAGAAAATAATGGATTTTAGTACTACGTATGTGCTAAGAATACTCTCACACGTTTTGCAAATATTAGTCAGTCACTCTTGTGGGCTTGGTCTTCCAGAAAAACATAGCAGTGGTTCTCTGCTTCAAATCCACGTCAGCCAAGCTCCCAGGTGTCTCATGAAGTTCCCTACTTGGCTGCCACTGAGCAGTGTGTCCTTAAAAGGCCACAGGAAAGTTGCTGTGGAAATTAGCAGCAGGACACCTAGGCAAATGACAAATACAAGTGCCCTCCAACAAATAAAATCTGTTCAATGTTTTTTAGCCTGTTACAAAATTTCATCATGTCCACTTTGAGCATGACAGTTAACTGCTGAAGGCAAAAGCTGCTTCCTAAGCTCACTGTGCACTTGTGCAGAGCTGGGTGGAAGCTGCTCATCCAGCCATGGCAGGGTAGGGCTGCACAGGAACCCACCAAATGACAGAACTATGGGCTCTGGAGCAAAGAGTAAATCTTACACAGATCTTACACAGTCTTGAGAAGTGGCTTTGTGTTCTGTGTGTTCTTCAGATGAAGATTGCTGAGTCTTGTGTGAGTGAAGCCCTGGGGAGTGCGATGCAATTTCTGTCTGTCTTGGCCTGCTCTGACCCACACACAGCTGGCTGAGGCTTGGAGAGCCCCTGAATTCAGCAGGGCCTCATGCTTGTGGGAGGAGATGGTAAGTGCATAGGCTGGGGTGTGTTTGCTGCTCACTACAGCACCTTAGTGCACACCAAGTGACTCCTTGTCAGTGTGTTCCAGACCTGTGGCTCCCCAGAGCGGGGAAAGCAGTCGAATCCTGGGAGTGCTGCTCCAGAGCTGGCAGAAATTACTTGCATAAACCAAGAGCAGCAAGTTAGGAGAGCTCACAGTGTTGACAGCTGGATTTTTAGATAGCCTGGAAAGCCTTGTTCCCTCAAGGACCAGGGAGTTAGGTCCCAGAGCTAACAGAACTGGGCACTATCTGTCCTAGACAAATAGCTCTGTCTAAGCAAAATGTGGCAGATAAACTGTCAGATTAAATGACACGTCACTGCTCTGTTTGTATTTTGTGTACAAGTGTTGCAAATGAAGGATGAAGTTGCCTGAGGTCATGGAGACCTGCAAAGTTTGGGAAAGGCTTATTCTGTTAAAATGCTAACTTACTTTAGAAAAAAGCAGTATGTAAATGTTTTGTTTTAAAGCTCAAGCATCCTGAGAAGGAAATCTGAGGAGTGGAATTTACTGTCTTCAGAGTCTGTAGACTGTGAAATAAACCTTGCTATAAACTGAAAAACTGATGTGCATCTTGCATCCTCTTCACAGTTTTGTTAGTAACCCTTGCTATAAACATAATTTACTCATGCAGTAAATCACGTGTTGAAAATATAATTAGTGGCTTGTATAAATGCAAGCTCTTTATTAGTATTTATAATCTAATTTTTAAATTTAATATTTTAAATGAGATTGCAGCTCCCACAGCAGAGTTGGTTATGCAGTACTGTGGTTGAACATCCACTAGTAAGTGTGTCCTGTAGAACTTTGCTGAACTTTGATACCTCCCTTTTGCATGGTTTGTCTTCTTTTCTTGAACTTCCATGGAAAAAGATCTTCATATTCCTCAGGGTTTCAGTTCCTTCTGCTGACCATGTGGCAGGTGGTGTTTTATTTGCATTTATTTTTTTCTTTCCATTAAAAGGCTGAAAGTTTGTTGTAGCGTTCCCTGTTTGTGTGTTTTGGGAGCAAATCCCAAGGAACAGTGGTATGCATTTACACCTTCTCCCAGCCCCACGTGCTCCTTCCCATGTATTTCCAGGCATTGGGTTAATGCTGCTGCCTGCCCTGTAGCAGGCTCTGGAGCAGCATTCCTGGTGGTGAGCTGTGCTGAAGTTTGCAGTGCTGGCTAAATCCAAGGAATTGTGCTCTCTGGGAGGTTCCTGTGCCGTGGTGCTGACCCAGGCTGGCACCGCGGCACGCTCCGGTGCCCGGGGTAATGATCTCTGCAGTGGCACAGAGACCAACTTGTGTGCACTCTGCAGCCCTGCCTGCTGAGCAGGGGAGGGAGCTGTTCAGGCTGGCCAAGCCTGCAAGGGATTATTCATCCAAGTATAAAGGGCAGATTGAAAGCCTTTGGCTTTTATGGGATGGAAGGCAGTAGTTCCATTTCAGCTCAGTGGAGCTCTATGCAGCCTCCATAAAAGTGCTCTGAGCCTGCAGAGTGACACTGCTGCTCAGAGGCATTGCATGGGATGTGTCCCTCAAATGCTCTTTTGTTCATCACAGAACTTGCTGCTTGAATTCTTTGTGATTCTGCCCTTGGTTGGTTTTTGCAGAGTCAGCTGAAGCCTCAGAGTCACCAGCTGTACACCTGATTCTTTATCCCAGAGAAAAGGGCAGTGTTATTTTGTTAGGAGCACATACTGGGAAACACAGCACAGATTTCTGATGGGTGTTGAGGGCCTACACAGTGCAAAATTAAGATGGGGGAAGGATGCCACATTCCCTTCTGCTGTCTGGATGCATTTGTATGGATTTTCTAGTTTTGTTTTTGAAATTGTTTTATTTTAAAGCTCTTAATTGCCACTGTAGTAGAAGACCAGGTCAGTTCACTGCCATCACTGAATGCAGCAGTAATGACAGATGCAGGATGACATTGCTACTGCTGTTCCCTTGGCTGCAGTGCTCCTTGCACAATGTTAAGTAAGTTAAACCTGCTCCTATGACTAATTCTTTGGTAGAAAAAAGCAATCCCTACTGACTCTAGTCTGTAGATAACTAGGAGGCCTTTTCTAAGCCCTTTTTCTAATGCAAAGTGTTTTAGAAATGCCAGCTCTTTGGATAACAGGGTGTTTGAGGTGGAGTCCTTTGCTTCTCCTGGAGCATGAGATGAATGTGAGTTTCCTTCCTGGGTGGAAAAGGAGGGTGGAAAATGCTTGCAATTGGCCTGATGGGAGCAGATCTGGATCTGAGTGAACATGCAGGCACCATGAGGTTTTAGAACTGGGCTTTCAAATTACATTAGAAACTTTGCTCTGCATAATCTCCAACGAATAAGAATTCTTATAAAAATACTTAGTCTTATTCTACTTACGTGGCTTCTGTAAAACTTTAGACTGTTTCTTGTGGTGCCTGTATTCCCCTAACTTCAGTCATTTTTCTTTCACAATGCCTTTGTTCAAGAGGTACCTTTTTTGTGTGGGACACTAAAATTTCTGTGGTGCCTGTTTTAACATTCCCTGGCTTTTCATCCTGCAGAGAGGGAGAGGAGGGGAAGGAGTAGTTGGAAGGTATTTTAGCTTAGATTTCCCACTTTGCATGCAGCAGCATGTTTGATTGTTCTGTGCCCTCCTGGGGCTCTAGATGTTTTTTTTTCTTTAGCATCCCAAGAAAGTGTCATGGATAGGGCTGTCTGTCCCTGATGTCTGTTACCAGGCTCAGCCTGTGGGGGAACATGTGCTCAGGTGATGGAGTGTTTTGTCTGCTGTCCTTGAGGAGGTGACAGAGGGACACAGTGCATTCTTCCAGTACAGGCTTTACTTGAGACTGTAGTGAAAACGTGCTGAGCTTTTACTGAGACCCTGCAGAGCAGCAGGAACTGTTTCTCAGCTGCACCTTTTCTCATGTCAAGTCTCTCCATTCTGCTGAAAACTGGCTGTGCAGACAGTGGAGTGGGCATGCTGGAATTCCTGTGGAAAAGGAGGACCCAGAGAGAGCCAGTCCCTGCCAAAGGTTTGAGCCCACAGCTTCTGTGGGGCTCACACTGTTGGAGCACAGCTGGGGAGCCAAGCCCAGAGTGGTTGTGGGCCCCTTGGTGTCAGTGTTCCAGCAGTTATCAGTAGTTCCAGAGTGTGTCCTGACACAGCTGTGACCCAGGGGGAAAGGCTGCTCAGGGTGGTGGGGAGTGGAGGGGGTCAAGGCTGTTGGCATCTGCCAGACTGCTGGATGCACTGAATTCCTCTGATGTTTGACACTTTCAGGAACGTTAAATCCACTTCTGTTTAAGCAAATTCATCTTTTATAGCTGTCATCACCTGTATGGTGTAGCAGATGGTGCTGGTCACTAAGGAGCTTATTGGTAGCCATTAACTGGGTAATTTCAATCAGCTGGCTCTGTTAGGGGGTGTTACCACATGGACTTCTTGCCTAGGACTTTATTCCATCATTGTCTGCAGCTGTTGTGTGAGAAGGGCAGCCTTAAGGGCTGTTTCCCTTGAAATAAAGACTTCTTGCCTAGTTCAGCATGTCAAACGTGCATTCTTTGAATTTCAGAAGGCCAACAACACTTCATGTTTTCTTTGTTTTTCCCTTGACAGCATTAGATGCATTGAAAGGGTGACAAAAGCTCTACCTTTCCTGCAGTATTTCATCTTCTTGCTCATGGCAAGCAGCAAGTGCAGTAAAATCAGAAGTTCTGTGACTCCTTTGCAACATCTGCTGGTGCAGAACCTTGACACAGGGGCTGCTGGGGCTGCCTTTGGGGGAGGAGGGCAAGGGATGATGTCAGACACAGACTTCCTGAATTCCAGAGCTTATCCCTCTAAATGATAGCCTCTCCCCACTTTGCAGATGTGCTGCAGTGCACTGTGGCTATTGTGGTATGCATGAATGAGAGCCTGTGTCTTGGGGCTGCCTATGTGGATGAAGGGGGAAGAGGAAAAGGGTGTATTTGCAGTTGTCATTCTTCATCTGTGGACAGCAGAGTTAGCAGATCATCCTGATGCAATGGCTGGTCTTTGTGCTCCTTACATAAATCCTGGAACTCTTGTCTCCTGAAAAAGAAGAAGAAATGCAAAGAAATGTCATTAATCTGTTGTGATAACCTGTCTGCTTTTGGGACCATGAGGCATCTTCAGAGTCCTAGTTGTTAAATAAGGGAAAATGAAGTCTCAGGTGTCTGTGCTTGGCACTGTAAGAAGAAATCATGAATATCAGAAATGTAGATCTAAGGCCTCACTCTTCCATCCCTCCTCCTAATGGACTATGAGGAAAACCAGTGACAGGTATTCAAGAAAATAGGAAGGAACTTCTGCCCTGGCTGACAGGGGAGTCCAGGCCTCTGCCTGAGTCTGGTCTCAGATACAATGCTGTCCACACTCAACACAAGTTTGGTTTCTTTGGCTCCCAAAATCTCTCTCCTGGGTAGCTGTGCCCTTTAATTTGGCATTTTATCATTAATTCTATATTGCACTCCCAGGAGAGATTTATTTCCACTGCTTCATGGATAGTTCTTTCCTCAAGGGGTCTCTGCCAGCAGTCTGGCCCTGCCAACTGAGAGCTTTCTCCAGACACCAGGCTGCTGAGGGTGGGGAGGCCCTGGCACAGGGTGCCCAGTGAACTGTGGCTGCCCCTGGATCCCTGGAAGTGTCCAAGGCCAGGCTGGACAGGGCTTGGAGCACCCTGGGATAGTGGAGATATCCCTGTCCATAGATGGAACTGGATGAGCTTTAAGGTCCCCTCCAACCCAAATCATTTAATGATTCTGCATGTGACAGTTGGATTCTTGCTGTCTGTGTGTGTCAGGAAGGACATCTGTAACCTTTTCCCAGGCTCTTGTCCCCTGCCAGGCTTTTGGCAGGACACTGTGGTGTGGGGGTACCTCTGCACAGGGGCTGGAGGTGACAGGAGCCAGGGGTGCTGACACACAGTAAGTTTCCTGTCAAGTAAACCTGCAGGCAGAGCCTGCTGGGGTGGCAGTGAGCACAGGAGTAGATGTCCCATTACCTGAAGGAATCTCCTGCAGTGTCTCTCCTCTGCCAGGGTCAGCACAGCCTCTCTCACCTTATTTGTTATGTTGTTAGGAAATGTGCTGATGTGGGAGAGCTAGGATGGGGCTTTTCCCAGCTGAGGTGTCTCTGTTCCATGAAGTAACTGTGTGTCTGAGCCAGTGGTGCAGGCAGGAGGAAGGGCCCTCCTGAGTTTACCAGGGTAGATTATGCACAGCTCAGAACACAGATGGATCCTTAAGAAGGTCATGGGTTTAACAGCAAGTCTTTCCAGGCTGCTGCTCATTCTCTGCCACGTTCCATTTGGCTTTTATTAGAGGATCAAAGGGGTTCTGAGGGAAGATGGTGATTGAAGTCTGAAAGCTGCTGCCTTTAGAGAGGCCTGTTTTCAGCTGCAGTGCCCAGCCTCAGAGCTGCCTGTGCTCTGCTGGGTGAGCTCTCCAGGGTGTGTGAGCCAGGACTGGTTTATCCTGGTGCACAGCTGAACTCCCCTTGGAATGTAACCTGTCCCAGCAATCTCAGAGGAGCCCTCTTGCACCTGATGTGTGGGGGAAGGAGGAAACTCCCTGTGGGAATGTTCTGTGGGAAGTGTTACTGTTCTGTCTCCAGTCACCACGCTCCTTCAGAGCTTGCTCCCCAGTCAGACCAGGAATCCAGGGACTCCAGGGATCAGCGTTGTCCTGAGCTCTGAACCGAAAAGTAACTGGCATGTTACTCTTCAAATAAGCTAAACAGGAAAAATTGCATAACTTTGTCTTGAGCTTTTAAGGAAGACATTATTTGGGCTGACTGTTCTGAAGAAGAACATTAGTGTTGTGGCTTCTAGTCTAGACAGGGAGGTAGAGAAACCTGGCTTGGGCTCCTGAGCCTTCCACAGTCTGGCAGAGACCTGTGGCACACAGAATGGAAGACTGACCTCTGCAAATGGAACTAGGCTTAATTATTCAGTTCTCCAATTGAACACCAGGTGTTACTTAATTAGATTTCATATGTAAGTCTGCTCAAAACAAGGCCAGTAGAGATTGCCATGTTAGGATTGTGGTGGATGAGGGGTGGCTGAGGCACGTGCACATGAGTACACCTAAACAAGGCTTAGAAGCATGTATTGAGCCATTTCCAGCAGAAATGTGTGTAACTGATTCTGTTATTTTCTTTTGTTGCTTGATTACATGACTTTGGATTTTTATAAGAACAGATACTATGCTCACTTTAGTGAAGACAAGTTTGAAGAGGGAAGACAGGGCTGAATAAAAACAATGCTATTTTTATATATGTATCTATGCCTTCGTGCCATTGTAGGTGGTTGTGGACTCCTTTCTAAGTGATTTTTTTCCTCTCCTAGGTTAAGGGAAATACTGAAGAAAGCCTCTCTGCCTCCAGAGGATCCAGACACCCTGCTGTCAGTTACCTTGGCTGTAGTTGAGACAGACTCCACAATAGTCTACTATAAAATGACTGATGGCTTTGTAATGCCAGATCCTCCTGATGATGCCGAAGATGAGGATAATAAACAGTGGAGGAAGAAAAGAAAGAAACTTTTCAAATGACTGGGACAGAGAAAACAAAACATTACTTGAACTCCTCAAACCCAAACAAATGCAGGAACTGATGTGTATGAATAAATGGTGTGCTAAAGTCTGCCTTGGCATATCAAGGATGTGTTCAGGGAGAACAGAGGCTTGTGCAGCTGCACTGTGATGAAATGCCATTTGAGGTATGAAGTAGGTCATGCTTTGACACAGATCAGTCCTGACTAATAAATACACTTGGGAGGTGTTTGCAAAGCCTGTGTTTGCTCTCTATCTGGTCACATACATAACAGAATAAACACATCCTTACCCATACTGTAAGTATTGGTTACAGGTAAGTCTGAAGGACTGAAAGGTTTTGTAGTTTACAGAGTTTCTTTGTCTCAGCCCTGTCAGAAGCACTCATGCTGCCCCCCAGGTTACAGTGCTGAACGTTACTTTCTTCCCTCTGCTTTTGGAGAAAAGGCTCTTCCACAGAAATACCTTATTTTAATTTTTTCCCTGCAAAGGAAAACTGATTATAGCAGCACCAGAGGCAACTCAAACACCAAAGTATGTCACCATCTATGCTGTAAGAGCAGACTAGTTACCTGCTTCAGGCACCAACTAGGTTTCTAAAGCCATTGTCATTCCTAGGGTTTATTTTATTATGTCTTTGGACATAGCTTCTGCATATTGAGTGTAACTCCCCAGGAGGTGCTTCAGCTCGGAGTTAAGAGGAAAAAAACCTGATTTTTAATTTCTTCTGCAGGAATTTTTTAGGTCTTTTGTGTGAAGATCTCCTGGTTAAACTTAAGAGTTCCCTGGCACTCAAATAACACCCCAGAGCAGCTTCTTGACCACAGGATTGTCTGTGAGACTGCTGTGTGGCCAAGGATCACACATTCAGAAGGTGAAGCACAAAAGGTTTTGTCTTGCATGGGTAGAAGAATGGGAGAGAATCCAAAAAACCAAGCTGGAAATGAAAGACCATTTAAGCTTTGCCATCCCTGGGATTAGAGTGGATGTTTTCCATGGCTGTGGAACTTGGTGTTAGTTTGGCCAAATGTGCTGGGAGGCAGAATGATCCCGCAGGGAGTCCTGCACACCCTTGGAGGAGGTGTGTCACTGTCACAGGGAGCTCTGCAGGACACCTTTATCCCAATACAGCCAGGGGAGACCCAGCACCTCTGGGTTTCAGTCATGGAAAAAAGAGTTTTTCTTTGCCTTTCTCAGGGTTGCTCCCCTCATGGAGGAAACCATCATTTTCCTTTGGTTTGATGCTGTCCTCCCTTGAAGAGGTCCCTGTGTGCTTCAGCCATGCTGTGTGTGACCTTGACATTGATATTTCCTGGGATCCATGGTTTATTCCATAAAGCAAGTGTTACACCTGGCTAGGCTACCTGCCACCAGGTGAATTGTCCTTGTTACAAGCTGGGAAGTACTTCAGCCCTGCAGGAAAAGAGCTGGTTTGTATGAAGGAGGCTGTAACAGATGTGGCATGTGGCAGATTTGGTATTTAAGCGACACTGTGCTTAACCCTGAAAGCAAATTCCTTTGCATTTGCTTCAGTTTCTGGGAAATACTGCCAGTTTGCAGTTTGCTGCATGACTGATGCTTGGCTTTACCCTTCATTATAATTTCTGTGCACAGAAAGAGTAGCATAACTTGAGCCTCCTTTTCTATACACTGAAAACTGCTGACCCAGGCTTCACAGGTCAAGCTGAAGAAATTGTGTCTGAAGGCTTTGATTTCTATTACTTCTTGTGTCCCACTGAGAAATGAATATATGGGCCTTTTTCCAGCCTCCTTAGATTGTGGTGATTCTTTATTTCTGAGGAAGAAAACCCACAGAAGAACAAACAGTATCACAGCACTGTTTGTCCCATAGGTATTACAGTGTAAACATGGGGATGTTAAATAAGCTTGGAGCCAGCTGTGCTGTTTCTTTACATTCCACTGAAGTATTTCTCTCTGTCAAGTCAACAACACACAGACTGAAGCCTCTGGTCTTCCAGGCACTGAATAAAGATGGGGAGAGACTTCCCCTAGAAGTGTATCAGTTCAGAGCAGTAGCACATTAACATTCCTGAATCCACAGCATCCTGGTGTTGTGCCCAAAGTGTTCAAGCATAACTCTGCTTTAAGTGTTTGTGAGACATCCATGGAAGTGTGAGCCATGGCACTGCTGCTAATCCAGCCCAGAAGATTTTGCAGGCTCCATACTGCTATCTTTTAGAGGGGTTTTTTTAGCTTTTCTTTGCCAAGCACAGCTTGGTATGTTTTACTGAATGCCCCTGACCAACAGAAGGTGTTTTAAAATCCAGGGAGTAGTATTTTGCAGTAGATGATTGTTCCAATCCCTTCCTCTCTGCATAGGGATGTTTGCATTGACGCTTCCCCGCCGAGTCAAGAATGACAGAAAAGCAAAGGGCTGTTTTGGCCTGGCTTTGACAGTGAGACTCTTACATAAGGGAGCCTTTGCTTATGCAGACTGTGTCTCCTTGAGGCACTGCTGGCACCGTCACCCACCTCTCCTGGATGCTGCTGTTTGCAGTGCACACAGAGCATTTTATGCTAAGAAGTGCTGGTGGAGAGGCAGGAGAGCCTTGTCAAGTCCATGGGGAAGAGCTGTGGTTGCCTGCAGTGGCCAAGAGAGCTCCCACAGCCCTTCCCAAGCCCACGCTGAGCACAGGGGGCTGTTTGGACAGCAGCTTCTCCCGTGGGAGAGTCTCCCAGGCCTCCATGGCTGTGTGTGCTCCAGGGCAGCACAGGGATCTTTGCTCAGCATATGTCTCTGCTTCCCAGACATGCCAGCAGGGCAGCAAGGCAGAGGCCAGGTAAAGGGGTGTTGCTTTCACATCTTAAGCACAATCCCACCCCCTACAAAGTGGCCCTCAGCATCTCTTCCAGAAAACACTTCCACAAAACACTTCCAAAAATCACTGGAAGGAACACGTGGGCTCTTTTAACCCATCCTTGGTCTTTGCACAATTTTCCACAGGATCTCCTGCTGGGACACAGCAGTGAGGTATCAGTAATCCTGCTAAATCTAAGCCATCCTTATCTTCCTCTTTCTGTCAGCAAAAGCTTTTTTGTTTAAAACATTATTTTTCCTAATAAAGAATCCATATGATTTTATTAATTGGTCTACTAGTATTGCAGATCTATAGGAATTGGATGTTTAATAGCTTGTCCAAGTAATTTTCAGCAGATTTCAATAGAATCTAAATGTTATCAACTAGCCTGCAAGCCCTGTTCTATGTAATTGGACTACTTGTTAACCTTCTCTAGTTCTCCAGGGACAGGACTCGAGAGAAGGCTGGAGATCAGGGAAGGGTTCTTCCCCAGAGGGTGCTGGGCACTGCCCAGGCTCCCCAGGGAATGGGCACAGCCCCCAGGGCTGCCAGAGCTCCAGGAGTGTTTGGACAACACTCCCAGGGATGCACAGGGTGGGATTGTTGGGGTGTCCTGAGCCAGGAGTTGCACTGGATGGTTGATCCCTGTGAGTCCCTTCCCACTCAGGATATTTCAGGCTTCTAAAAATACCTGTAGCTGCATCTCATATTTCAGAGTATCCAGGGAGCTGATGGCTTTTGTGTTTCATTCCCTCCTGTCTCAGAGGCTCCAACTGAGACCGAGGATCCCTGCCTGCAGCAGAGCTGACTGAATTAATGATGCTCTGACTCCTGCTCAGCTCCATGCTGAGTGTTTGCAGCACCTGACAGACAGAATTCATTGCCTGATGCCTCCTTAGTCATTCTTTGCACCCTCACCTGGCTACATGCTTCTCCTTGTCTATCTTGTCTGGCCATCAAGCTCTCAATGCCAAACTAGAATGGCTCTGCTCATCTTTTTCATTGCTTTTTCTTCCCCCTCTTTCTCACTGCTCTAGTCATCTCAGCAAATTTCTTACTATTGTTCACTGCCCTCTTGACCCACATTTCCCACCCTTAGTTACCCTCAAATTTATCTTTCCGTGCTATCTGGAAACGCCTCTTTCTTTCCAAGCTTCCTGTCTTCTGCTGGGGTGCTCAGATGGTCTGTGAAGAGCCATCTATGCTTTTCTCTGCTTCAATCCAGGTACCAACTGATCCTCTCGATTCCACCAGACCAATCCCAATTACCACTAAAAATTTGGGTAAATTCTGAAGCAAAGTCTTGTGAGCCCTGTGTCAATGTCCAGCCAACACAGATTCACAGAATATCCTGAGCTGGAAGGGACCCACAGGGATTATCCAGTCCAGCTCCTGTCCCTGTACAGACACCCCAACAATCCCACCCTGTGCATCCCCGGGAGCGTTGTCCAAACACTCCTGGAGCTCTGGCAGCCTTGGGGCCGTGCCCATTCCCTGGGGAGCCTGGGCAGTGCCCAGCACCCTCTGGGGAAGAACCTTTTCCTGATACCCATCCCAACCCCTCTGACACAGCTCCAGCCATTCCCCGTGTCCTGTCCCTTGTCACAGGGAGAAGACATCAAAAGGCCCTCTCTCCTGGAGAGCGCTGCCTTCGTGGGGCAGGGCTGTGACCCCCCTTTCCATAATCCCAAACAGCCCCGTTAACATCCGCCATGGATGTTCGCTGGATGAATCCGCCGGCAGAGCTGGCTGCAGCTGCTGGTTGTGTCTGCGCCAGAGGGCGCCTGGAGACTGCCAAGCCGGAGCCTTCCTCCTCTGGGAATGCTGGATCTTTTCAGAACTGCCCTGACACACCTCTCCTGCTTCTCCTAAACAAAAGGAGGGGGGGAAACCCTGTCAGCAGAAACACCTGCGATGGCAATTCTTCCTACCTGAAGGAAATGGCATTACTTCAACCTTTCTGGAGAGGGACTTGGGAATGTCATGACAGGATAAGGGGAATGGCTTTAAGCTGACAGAGGGCAGGATTAGGTGGGATATTGGGAATTGTTCCCTGTGAGGATGGGGAGGCCCTGGCACAGGGTGCCCAGAAAAGCTGCAGCTGCCCCTGGATCCCTGGCAGTGTCCAAGGCCAGCTTGGATGGGACTTGGAGCAACTTGGGATAGTGGAAGGTGTCCCTGCCCATGGCAGGGGGTGGAACAAGATGACCTTTAAGGTCCCTTCCAGCCCAAACCATTCCAGGATTCTGTGAGGATGATTCTATGAAGCAGCATTTGTGTGGAGGCTGCAGGAATGCAGATCCTACAGGGGTATGGACACACCAGTTGTTGCCCACTTCTCCATCTATTGGCAGAAACCCAAGATTTTGGGGTATTTCAATCCCTCCTGACCATCTGGATCCTCTGCATTGGAATTTTTCACCCCAGAGCTTGAGGCAGGGTGTGAAGCAAGGGCAGCCTCACCGAAAGTTACACCACAACACCACAGAAGAGTCTTTGAGCCATCCAGCACTTCTCTTCTGCCTGCATGTCTTAGTGCAATAGCCTCCAACAGAGCAGCCAGCTTATCAGGCTTCTTGAGACCTACCCCCCTCCTCACTCATTCCCATTTAATTCTCCCTCATATGATATAAAATTATATCCTCTGTGTTAGGAGTTGACCCCAGCATGAGGGTAATGCCAGCTGCCCACCCACCTCCTGCCCAGAGCCTTGCAGTGCTATTAGATTCAGCTATGCACATTTTGAAAGCCTAGAGTAAATATCCAGAGGGAAAATTGCAGCTTGAAACTAGCCATAAAAGATCATATTCACTATAAAAGAACATAAGATGACATAAATAATACAGTATTGTACAAAAGAAGTAGCCGAGAGAGATGAGAAATACTTGCTGCACTTAAAAATATGTTACATTCTACAGGAAATTGTAGAGTGAAAAAAGAAATTGGTCATCCTCCCAGGAAAATCTGATTTACTGAAAAAAATCAAAATTGAAAGTAGAAGAAGAGTATTAAATCACTTGCAGTCCAGCATTTAAAATACATTGCCTGTTTTCCTGAGAGGCAGGTTGCTGCTAGTCAGGCATTTATAATCATCCCTAGGAAGGGATGGACTGAGCTGACGCCCTGACCAAGGTATTGGTAAATTGAAATTATCCAAACAGAGTAATTCTAATTATGGGCAAAATGGGTTTAGAAATGAGAGAGTGTGATAGATGAGAAAGTGCTTAGAAGAGAAATAATGAGTCATAGATATCAAGGGAAGCATCAGAGTGGAAGGAGGTTACTCGTGGACTTGTTTGAGGGCTGATCTTAGGTCTGGTATGGTTTGTGTTCTGATTGATGGTGTTGGATTAAAACTAAGCACAAAGTTGATGAAGTAACAAGGCAGCAAAAACATGGAAAAATATGGAACTTCTGTGTTGTAAACTTTGGGTTTCAGATTAGGACAAATGGAAACCAGGCTTTGAACACAGTGGCCATGCTCAGCAAAGGGCCACCACATAACAAGGCTGTGAGAAGACAGCTGTCAGACCTCTCAGGCAAAACATTTCCAGCAGAGCTGTGTAGCCCAGCAGGCCCAGCACTGAACAGGGCACCTGCCAGCCTTGGGTCCATCAGCCAGGCTGGGGCACAGCAGGTCCCCCCAGAAGAGAGGTGTGCAGGACCTGCTGTGGGGCCAAAGAACATGGCCAGGACTTCACAGGTTTAAAGGTTTCTTCCCCACCTGGTCAAACTCAGTTTTCATGGAAGTGGAGACACAGGCCTGGGATAACACCACCGTGAGGAACACCAGCTCAGCCTGTCCCAGAGCCATTGGAGGGTTACACACACACACACACACACACACACACACACACACACACACACACAGCCTTTCCACCTCACTGGGAGTGAGGGAGAACCACTGCAGGCTCCTCACACAGTGTACAGGTTGTGTTGGGATTACAGGGTGGTTCTCCTGGGAAGGGGAACATCTGCCTTAGATGAATAACCAGGTGAGTGATTTCCCCTTTTGTCTTGTATTTCATGTTGAAGCTCCATGTGAATGGCAAAGGTTTGCTGGAAGAGCTGAGAAAAAGGGTCCGTAGAGTATTTGCATCCAGGAATTTGGTTTCAAGACTACCATGAGAAATACAGGCAGAGCTGTATTTCTGAAGTCAGAGCTGGCTGGGAACAGCTTTAAAGTATGTCTTTTTAAACTCAGCTATTGGAATATGTTGTCAACGTAATGCATTTGGTTAGAAGAGTTTTAGCAGAGCAAAGGGAATTTACATAGCAGCACAAAAAAATCAAAAACCTCTGGGTGGTAATTTCCCCAAGTCAGAGTAATTCCCATCTATCTTGTTCCACAGCAGCATCTTTAATTGCTGGAGCCTCACAAAAAGCCTGTGTGAGGAAAGGAAGATAATAATTAGCCAAGCTTTTTTCTCGCCATTGTTTTGAGCCTGCTGGGACTGCTCTCTCCAACATTTGTTACTTGGTTGAATCATTTTGTTCTAGTGGACTGATAGAAGGGAGAGCTGGGATGGAGGAAGGGTGTTGTGCCATGCAGGATATCTCCAGGGTACCTCAGGAACATGAATTTTGCGGGCACATGTCAAAGAAAAAAATCACAAAATCATGGCTTTTTAGAACTATGAAAGGAAAATAATGATGTTAATGTAGGGCAGCTTGGTCTTTAAACTGAAAAACTGAAGGACAGCAGATTTAGGTGAGATGTTAGGGAGAACTGTTCCCCTGTGAGGGTGGGGAGGCCCTGGCACAGGGTGTCCAGAGCAGCTGTGGCTGCCCCTGGATCCCTGGAAGTGTCCAAGGCCAGGCTGGACAGGGCTTGGAGCACCCTGGGCTGGTGGAAGGTGTCCCTGCCCATGGCAGGGCTGGAATGAGATGACCTTTAAGGTCTGTTCCAACTCAAACTATTCTGGGATTTTGTGATTCTAGGAAAAAATCTGAGAAGACCTGAAACTGAACAAATTCAGTGGAAAAGCAGAGTGGAGCAGTGGGTGGAGTCCTTCTCTGTTGCTGTCCTTTTCTACCTGCAGCACCAAGGGAGAGTTTGGTATGGCCTGAGCAGCAGCTTTGAAATGCTGGTTTTCATTCTTGGAGTCCTGCCAGAAACACAGATTTCCCATAACAGAACCATGGAATTGTTTATGTTGGAAAATCTCTCTAAGGTCACTGAAATTGCCCCAGCACTGGCAAGGCCACCACTCAACCCACATCCCCAACTGCCACATGTACAGGGCTTTTAGATCCCTCCAGAGATGGGGACTTCACCCCTGCCCTGGGCAGTTGTGCCAGGCTGGACAACTACTTGGATGAAGGAATTTTTCCTAATATCCAATCTAAACCTCTCCTGATACAACTGTGGTGGCTGTAAAGAGCAGGGATGTCTCCTCAGGCAAGGTCCTCCTTGAGTTAGGTATCAGTACAAGAGGGAATTTGGGTCTGTCATGGGAAGTTTCAGGGTTGCAAAGCCTGGCACTAGGAGATCCCAGAATTCAGGCTGCTTGTGCATTCTGAACCTGGTCTTCTGGTCATCCTGGAGGATTGAAAAGTCTTTTTTTATAGGTTTCAATACTTGTTTTTCCATTAGGCAAATGTGGAGCCACTCAAAAGTCTTTCTTCTCCTTCTCATTAGCATGTTACTTTATAAGTTATTAATCAAAGAGTGTCTGGACGTGACACTGCATACAGAAGTCCTGCCTTTGGGGTGTTCCATCAGAATCTCAAAGCATAAATATTAGTGAGCTGCCAGCTCTGTAATCCTGTGTAATTAGATGAAGAAATTAGACAGGGGCGATGCTGCTTCCTTTTGCAGCCAGAGATCTGAGGAACAGAGATTAGGACTGTAAGTGTCTACTAATTTCTAGTCTTCAGTCTCAGATAATGAGAGCTTAACTTTTAAAATCAATTTAATTTAATTGCTCATGCCTAGCAATTCTACTGCCCTTCACTGGTTCAACCTGCTATGGAAGAGATAGTTAACCATAAAGTCTTCACACCTTGAAGAAAACTTCACTTTAGGAGGCTAAACTGGCATCTAAGGAGGAGAAGGGACCTCATCAGGGTTGCAGCGTGGTCCTGAGGGTCTTCAAGTCTACCTGGAAATAAACTCATCATGACAATAAAGCCCTGCACCTCCTTATTTGATTTAATTTCATGTCAGAGATAAACCCTGTGCATTAAGCAATGTTAAGACAGCTACAAGTCCCAGTCTCCTGGGCAGGGTTCAGCACAGCTCGACACTTGGTGTTCCTGGGATGGAGAGCTGGGCTTTGACTGAATGTTGCCTCTCTCACCACTTGGTCCCTCAGCCCAGCAAACTGGCAAAAACATCTATTTTTTTTCCTTGGTTTGTTTTTCTACCAATATATTCAAATCTTAGTGGGTTTTCTGTTGGATTTACTGGGCCCTTCCCAGACAGTGGCTGCTCTGGGATTGGTGTGCAGTTTTAGAATCACAGGATCACAGAATGGTTTGGGTGGGAAGGGACTTTTAAAGGTCACCCAGCTCAACCCCCTGCCATGAGCAGGGACATCTTCCACTGTAACTTCATACATCACCAACTGGATTTGTGTTCTGAGCCCTGGGCTCTCCCCTGTTGGTGATGTGCACAGCTGTGATACACATTTAGACACACACAAACCCTGCTCTTCAATAGTCCCACAGTAGCTGGCTGCTCCTCTTTGTCCAGAGTCTCCAGATGGTGCTGAAATCCTCAGAGCTTGGGGCTTTATTTGTTTGTTTATTTTTAGACAACTTCCCACACTCGGACTCTCATCAGGACGCCTCAGCCTTTCCATTCACCAAACAATGTCACTTTTAGTTCATTTTGTCCTCACTGCCAGCCCCCTTCCCAAGCAGGTCTGTGATGAATTGTTGTGGTTTATTATTAGTGTTGGTGCTGAAGTTCAGTTTCTGAGTCTCTTGTTGCTTTTCCCCTTCCCAAAATAAATTTGCAATTTCCCTTGTCTTGTGATGTCAGTGATTTGCTTACCTCCATACTGGATCCAGACCAACTTTCCCAAGGAAGGTTGGCTATTAAAAAGCAAAACAGAGACCAACTGATCTCATGTGCTGAGCCCCAGCCCCTTTGCTAGTGGCTTTGTGGCAGTAACACCACATCCACCTTCCACTGCCTCTGTGCCTTTGGGGAATCAGCCCCCAAAATCAGCATCTGGCAAACATACAACTGTAACCAAGGATTTTTTCATGGTGGGGGGAACAAGTTGAGCACCTCCAAGGGCAGCAAAATTAGCAGCCCTACAGAAGAGCAGCTCAGTTGTGTGTTCTGCAGCTCCTCCTGAGCTCTGATCTCTGCTCCCTGTGACCAATGAGAGGACCCAGGGAAGGGCTGGAGCTGTGCCAGGGGAGGGTCAGGCTGGCTGTCAGGAAAGGCTCTTCCCCCAGAGGGTGGTGGGGCACTGAACAGGCTCCCCAGGGCAGCCTCTACCATGGCCAGCAGCTCCCTCCATCCGACCTTTGGTTTTGGAGTGAGTGCTGCAGCTCCTCTGTTGGTCAGGCTATATTTAGCTGCTGTGTAGTGGCATTTCCAGTTTCCTATTTTTGTAAATCCTCATTTCCCAGAAAGAAGCTGAGCCCCAGGGAGCAGGAGCTGTACTTCTGCTGTGTGACTGCACCTGTGCCAGTGCCAGAGGTGGTCCAGGCAGTGCCTACCAAGTGGGATCTGATGCACAGCCCACTCCCCTTCCCTAAAGCACATCCCACAGCCATTCCTCCTCCTCTTACAGTGCCTGCAGAGGTTTTCCCCCTCTGTGCCTACATCTCCCCATTGCAATTACTTGTGGAATAATTTTCTTTCTCCTTGGCATCCTCCCTGCTGCCATCCCTGCTCCAGCCAGGGCACTTTAGGGCTTGAGGTTGGGTCACACTGCATTTGCTTTCTGCCCACACGGGGTTGCACAGAGGTAGATGCATAAATGTAGTATATTAATAGCATGATAGATGGTATATAAGAAGCACAGCAAGGTGGCAGGAAAATAACAGCAAATAAATCCAGCGTGGGAACATCCATACAAGAAGCTCTTTGAGTTCTCTCCTTGGTGGACAAAGAGTTTTAGGCTGTACAGGGTTATTCCTTAGACACCTTGAAAACCATGTGCTGGCAGCAGTGTGCCCTGGAAAGACCATGACTGGTTATGGTGGTCCTGGGACCATGGGTATGAGATCCAGAGGGACTGGGATACCTTCCCCAGCCAAGTGTGGAGGCACTGAGCACCTTCACAGCTCTCTGTGCTGGCAGTTTTTCAACTTCCTCCCCAGGCAGTGACTCCAACAGCAGACATTTTCTTTAGTGTGAAGAGCCCTTTCATGACCAGGTGATGTGTCAGCCCAATACAGCCCTGAAATGCATCAGAACACGCTTGGCTGGTCCTTCAGGCTGGGAAAGGGACCTAAATCTCCCATTTCTTTCCATGTCTTTTGTGCAAAACTTTTCAAAGGCTTTGCTGTGAGAGGTATCAGGATGGACCCCGATCCTGTGGGGCTCCTACAAAGCCAAGAGAGGAAAGGGAGAAAACTCATGTTCAAAACACAAACACTCTTTCTGGGGTCCAGTGGGCTCCTTGTGGGGTTTCTCTCTAGTGCAGCACCTCCTTGGCCTGAGAATAACCTCATATGTCTTCAAACTTGTGGTCAACAGGCTCTGGCCAGATAAACAGAGTACCCAGGAGAGCCTCTCATTGGTGCTGAAGGTAAACCTGGGTTTCCCTTTCTCAGGGCTCACCAGGCAGGAGCTTCCTGAAAAAGCATCTCAGGCTAAACCTGTTCTTCTAGGTTGGCACAGCTTTCCCCCACAGTCAGAGGTATTCTTAAATATTCCTAAATATTAGATACGCCAACATAAGCCATGGAATTGAAGAAAGAGAGGGAGACTTGGGGTTGGTGACTTGGGTTTGCCATGCAGGACCTACAATTGCACAAAAAGAGGCCAACCACCTACTTTGGGCCACCCAAAGCTGTTGTCACCCAAACACTTTGAGCCATCTAAAGCCCCTCGTCACCCAACATTTTGGTTTTTTCTGAGTACCTGAAGATGCTGTATCTCAGACTGTGATTGTAAAGGCTGTGACAGCTTATCAGCATGGGGACAGAGTTTGGAGGGGAGGTTATTGCCACAGGGAAAGAAAATTGAATGCAGGGCAGGTTTTTCTCACTGCCTGTGGGGTTTTTTCAGCTGGAGTGCTGTGTCTCAGCAGGGTAGGGTAATTCAGCCCTACACTGAGTAACTCACCCAGAGTCTGGATTGCAGTGGTGTTGTTGGGTTTGGGCTTCACAACTGGAGGAACCTGGTGCTAAAAATACAGCTCAGTGACTACTCCAAGCACTCTTGGGCTGATGGGGACAGCACACAATGACAAGCCACCACCTGATGCCCATTATCACCCAGACAAACCAGAGGCCAGAAGCTACCCAGCTGGATCAGAGCACACAGGTCTGTTTTCAAAATCTCATTTGTTCTTTGTACCTGGCAGTGTCAATTCATCCACACAGACAGCACATTGAAGATGAGCACTTAACCCAGCTCTCTCCTGAAGCTGTGTTTAGCTTTTAGGCTGTTTTCACATGGGGAGGTGCTCAAGAGGCCCAGCAGTTTGCTTGTGGAGTTCACAGTCATTGCAGAAGCTGCACATTCTTGTAATCTGATTTACCTGCAGTGAAAAATGGAGGTGGGGAGGAGTGAGAAAATTCTGCCCTGGATTTTTCCTTCTGCTTTGCAATAAACTGTACATTCTGCTTCCAAACTGATGTATTATGATATCCTTTTCAATTGCACTCTGAGGTCAGTGCTCCATGGTGCACACACACTTGAAGTATTCCTGAACTCCATCTCCCATTTGCTTTTTTTTTTCCTTCCTAAATTGTACTATGGGTTTATGACACAGTGGACTGCTGAATGGTTCCAATATAGGGATAGAGAAGATACAAGTGTAGTTACCTTATTTTCTGCTTATAATAGAAAACTGAGCCCATAAATGATAGTATTTATTATATAAACTGATCCAATAAATTGTTGTTGTGGTTTCCTGGACCCACCACAAACTCTACTTGTCCACTTCTCCATTACTCACAAGCCTCTGAGCTGGGAGAAGTTACTCTTTCTCGACCCCAGTGAGCAATACCTGGAAAAGCCAGAAACCACCTCAGTATTTTAAACTGGAGAGTCCATTGTACCTTCCTCTGCCCAGATAAATTTCTTTCAGCCCTTCTGCTTCTCCTCAGACAACATTTCTTCTGATGTTATTCCAGGGCTGATACCGGGCTCCTTTAATGCGCTGAAATTGCCCAAACAACAATACCCCACACTTATCTGCATGTATATATTCCTTCTCTCTTCCTCCAAGGAATTCTTTCCTATGATCTTCCAATGTTTATTTAGGTCATTTTTGTCTCGATCCAATTTTCTCTTTGGAGAAGAAAGCCCATATGTTTCTTCAGATGTCACTCTCACTCTGTACATTCACAGTAAATATGCAGCTATGAAGTCTTTCAGTGTAAATATTGAAATATAGAGAAAGTATCCCAACTATCTCCAAGATTCACCCTTGGGGTACCCTTCCCCTTGAAGTCTGTATTAGCTTTAGTGTTCACTTCAATTAGAAGCATTAACCCAACACCAAGGCAATTTTCAAAGCCTCCACCCAAGTTTCCACTACCAGGGTTTGCTTCTCCCAAAGCTTCCAAGACATATTCTGCACATTTATTTCCTGCTAGTGCAGCAATTCACTGTATCCATAAGAACTTAAAAGACACTTTTTACAGATCTGATTTCAGCTAATTTCTGCATATGAAACTGCTTGAGAGCAGGAGCAGCCCCAGTCAGGGGGCAGCTCTGTCCTGCCTCTCCCTGGGTAAGATGCCCTTGCCCTGGTGACCAGCTGTCTTGCTACAATCAGCCATCACAAGACTGCAAAAGAGGAAAACAAGGCCGGTTTTGTGTCTAGTTATCAGACAGTGAAAGATGTTTCAAGGCTGCCAAGCTGGCATTAGAGGGATTTGCTGAATTTCTGCTGTTTTCTGCAATTTGCCATGGCCCAGGTATCACTGGCACACACAGAACCAGTTTGCTCTGCAGTAAAACAGCCTCCAGCAACACCCAGCTCAGCAGGAGCAGGGCTTGCTCTCTCCTTTCTAGCTCCCAGGCCAGAGGGACTGGAGCAGAATGGGGCTTGAGCCAGCTTTTCCAATGTGGGACAAAGAGGACAAATGAGCATCGGCACCATGCAGCTCCATGGTTTTGGGAGATGCTAAATGTCTGCCCAGGACTGCTGGTCTTTTGCAGGCACTAATCTGCTGACATGACAACTGGATCCACTTGGGTGGATCCTGGGATAAGCACAAATTTCCGTGGCAGGAGACTGCATGGGCAAAGAACAAAAGCCCCTTCGCGCCAGCAGAGCCAGGTGCCAAATTCTGCTCGCTGTAATCTCTCAGTGAAACCACTTATCTGAAAAGGCAGGAGGAAGCTGGCTCCAGTCCTTTGCATAATTAAAGGCCTGGTGCTCTGGGCACGTATCTTTGGAGGAGAAATCTTATTATGCCACTTCTCAGCTGCCAAGGAGACATGGTTTAGCTGCAGTGACTTGGAGATGTATAGGATGGGGATCTATATCCCTCGCTTGCCATCTGATGGGTCCAGAGCCAGCTCCAAACCAGGTGGGAGCACACCTGACACTTCAGGCATGGGTATGAGCCTGTGAGAGGAGTATTTACATCTCATCACATGATTTAAAAGCTGCTTTAAGTTTTGTGAATAAATAGTTATGTATTCATATATACATATATGTGTGTGGGTGTGTATAAAAACACAAGGGTGTAGGTGAGAGAGGGGGCTATTTATCTCAAAAGCAGATTTGATAAGGAAAAAAAGTATTTTTGAATATCTGGGGATGTGTCACTATTGGCCTCTCAGTGCCTTGTCCACTGGAAGGTTTTTCTGACAGATTTTACTGAGAAGTTCGTTTTTTAACTCAGAGAAAAGCATTTATTTAACTAAGCTCCTGGCAAAGAATAAAGGTTGGACTGTCCTACTTACATCAAATAATTTGGGTTTAAAGGGTTTTTTTATTCCTCTGGTGGACAGGAGTGGTCAGGTTTAATAATCTTTTTAACCTCTATTTATAACTTGTCACAGCAAAGGTCTTTTTGTACTCCCGTGGAGAGCAATGCAAACTCTTTAAGGAAAAATATCACATTGCTGTGTTATGGCTCTGCTTTCTGCTCCAGCATGACACGGGCTCCTGGTTTGTTTCTCACCATTAGTTTTACTCCTCATGGTCCCAGTTTTGTGCATGGCTGCTCCCCCTGTGAGGGACATTCCTGTTTTTTACCCCCTTTCCTTGGTTTTTTTGCCTGGAAGCTTTGCCAAGAGCAGCTCCTTACAACACCTGCCTAAGAGCAGGACGCATTCACATAAGGCTGGGATGGGAAAGGCAGAAGTTATAATCAAATATAGTGCCAAATTTTGGAGGGGAGCTCTGAAGAGAGAGAATCACAGGATCCCAGGAGGGTTTAGGCTGGAAGGGACCATCCAGTTCTACCTGTCCTGCCATGGGCAGGGACACTTCCCACTAGACTTCCAGCGCAGAGCTTTTCCACAAGAGATGGAATTTCACTCACTGAGGTGAGGACCATCATCTTCATGGCTCACCTGTGCAGTCCTGCCCCTATGAATGCTCAAGCTCATGCTATTTTAATGTCCTCAAAATGTTAGACCAGCTGCAAATCTGGTGGATGACTTTATGCAAAGCAGCAAATCTGGATGTGTTCTGGTTCTGGCTGGAGCAGGGTGAAGGTGTGACCCAGCTGAGGCAGCACTGCTGATGGGAGATGGGCTCCTTCACATGGCTCTGAGCTCCACAAGGAGCTCCCTGGGAGCTGGGTTTGGATGTCTCTGGAAAGACAGATATTCCTGAGCTGCTTCCCAGCTGCTGGTGGTTAAAGGCTCATGCTGCTGAGGAACAGCCCTCACATGCTCACTAAGCTATTTTTGCATGAGTAACCCTGAAACTCTGGGTGGGATCGAAAGTCTGGTGATAAGAAGGTTGTGTTCTGCATCCAAATGCAGTTATAGTTTTGCTGCTGGGTAGTTTATATTCAGGCCCTGTTGCTTAAGGACGTAGCTGTAGAACCAATGATAACAAAGCAGCAAATTAACCAACAACTCGTTTATAATGTCAATTCTGTCTGGAAAAGTGATTATTACTGTTGGTGCTGGAACACGCCTGATTGTTCAAGTGGGTTGAAATGCATCTCCTGTGTCCTTTGATGGCACAAAGGTGGCACCTCAACTGACAATTGATTTCATTTTAGACTAGCTTGTCTTATAATTGGAGGCTAATCTTTGGACTCTGTAGGTGGATTTGGGTGTTCATCTGCATTTAAAATTATGTTCATGAACAGAGATTTCTTTGCAACAAACTGATTCAAGGTCCAGCATGACAGATGTAGTCAGTACACCAGCTTGGGGTGTGGTGAACCCTTGGCAGATGTGGGTGGTGCTGGTCCTTCCCTTGGTCACTCACTGCTCTGCTGTGCTGATGTTTTGCAGACAGTAAACACAAATACTGGCAGGGTTACTCTTTCCACTGACATGCACCTCTCAGGTGCTCAACTAAAGTCCTAATCCCAAATCTCTGATAGAGCAGAAGAAATCTACTCCTCAATACTCTCCTCCATAAATCTGGCTGCTTCTGTGGTGCCTTGTATGGTTTTACCCCCCAGGTCTGGGAGACACCTCTGGCACACGCAGTGGATCAGCTCTGATCTTACAACAAATCCACTGTCTTGAGCAGGACTGTTTTCCAAGACGGGGTTTTCACATGTCAATATCAACACTCTCAGCATGGATATCTAAAACCAATTTATTTAGGGTTCATCCAAGATAAATAGAAGAAAAAGGTAATAGCATAACAAGCCAGCTCCCACTGACTTCAGAGGGAACAAGGATGCAATCCAGCAGTGTTCCAGGCTCATAGAGCACCTTCCCTCTGACTCCAATAGCCTGTGCATGCTTTGCTGATCAATGCACTGTGATGCATCAGTGCACTGGAGCTGCTCATCTCTACCTGCACAGTTTGTGAGCTGCAAGGTCCTGAGCTCTGGTGACAATCCCAAGATGAGAGCTCCCACTGGCACATGCCTGTCTTAGCTCTGGGATGCCATTGCTGGATGCTCCTCCTGCAGCAGAAGGAAGCAGCAGGAAGCATGTGGCTCCTGACAGCCCCTCACAGCCATGGGCATGGGAACAGCTCCAACAGGGAGTACTTAGCAGATGAAAGATGTTTGTTCCCAATGTCATCTAGCTTGGATAAGCTAATCCTTTTTGTCATGCCTCAGACTCAGAAGTGACTGTGTGATAAGGGCTGACAGGGAAACTGTCAGGACAACAGGGAAAGCAGACCACTGCTGTCAAACACTTGACTTCTCAGTCCCCCTAGGTCTCTATTAATTCATTATTATGCACTTGGGCCACCAGTCTTTTGATCTAAAGAGCGGGTGACAGGATGTCCAGCCTGTGAGCAGGTTGGAGTGAAGTCTGTCTCAGGCATTCTCTGCCAGCTCAACAATCAATCCCTCATGGAATGTGTGTCTTCCTGCAGATGTCTGCCCACACTCCTGGCCATGTGTCAGCGGCCAACATGAGCCCCTGGGCATGGGAGCACAACTGCCCAGAGGTGGAAGGACAAAATGGTGTTTGCTCCAAGAAAATGGAACAGAGACCTGTCCACACCAACCAGGTAGCAAGTTTCCAGGTCACAACTTCTCCTTTTACTGCTACTGAATTACAGAAAAGTCCACAAACTAAATTCAACCAGTGACAAAGATTCTGTGTACCCACCTGGCCTGCTGGTTCTACCCATTGGGGAGTTGAAATTAATAAGTCCCCAGGGCTTTTTCACTACCACTTGACCACTGGAGCACAAGCACAAGGATGAGAAGCAGCTGAGGGATCTGGGAAAGGGGCTCAGCCTGGAGAAAAGGAGGCTCAGGGGGGACCCTGTGGCTCTGCACAACTCCCTGACAGGAGGGGACAGCCAGGGGGGTCAGGCTCTGCTCCCAGGGAACAGGGACAGGAGGAGAGGGAACAGCCTTAAGCTGTGGCAGGGGAGGTTTAGATTAGATAATAATTGAAAATTCCTTCATGGAAAGGGCTGTCCAGCCCTGGCACAGGCTGCACAGGGTAGTGATGGAGTCCCCATCCCTGGAGGGATCTAAAAGCTGTGTAGATGTGGCACTTGGGGACATGGGTCAGTGGTGGCCTTGGCAGTGCTGAGGGAACAGTTGGAGTTGATCTTAGAGGCCTTTTCCAGCCTAAAAGGTTCTATGATTCCATGGTCTTTCAGTCTGGAGTGTTGCCTACTTTGACTGAAGTTTCTGAGGGCTTTCATAATATTCAAAGTACCCAGTATTTCATTCTTGGGCACTTACTGTGTCTGGGGACCAAAAAAGAGACACATTCCCAAAGCTGTCCACAAAACCCAGAGCAACACCTGCTTTGAAAATGTCCCTAAGATGTCCCTGTTCAGTGCAGGACAGAGGTTGATGTGACACCCATTCCCACCCAAGAGACATCAGCTTGGCCCAAATTTAATCAACTTCTGTAGCCTAAGAAATTCATGTGTGAAGGTAGGAGCTGATGCAGAGTGCGCCATCTTAGTACCCCTTGCAGAAAGGATGTAAATTTAATATTTTTTTGTTATTCCATTCCCTTGGTGTGTCAGAGCAGTGGAGCACAAGCACCACTCATCTTTTCTTTTTTTCTAGTGGATATTCCAGTAGGAACTCTGACACTCCAGAGCAAGCCACTGTGAAAAATTAAAGGATGTCTTACATCTGACAGTGAAGATATTAATTCCGTGTTCTAGACCAATGCATGATGTGTTAGATAAAGCAATCCCTGCTGGTTCACCCTCCCCTCAGGATGCCCTGGCTGACACCTGTTTTTCAGAGGTGGGAAGACATTCTCTCCACAAGTTTCAAGCACAGCAGAGAGGTAGGTCCAGTCTAACAAGCCCTGTAAAAGCTCTGTTGCACCACTGCTCTATATCAGCTGTGCAGAAATATCTTCCTAAGAAGTGCATTTTTACTTTGATTATGTTTTTGTTTAAATAGCCTTTGAGGCCTCAGTTTGCCTCCTGTAAAGTCTGAGCCAAGTATTCCTGCAGGCTCAGTAACCCCACTTACAAAGAAAGAAATACCCTAAACAGCTTCTGTATAGGATGTGAGAGATTCCCAATTCATGAACAAACAAGGAGAGGTAAAACAAGCTTACAAAACCCCACTGCTTATATTGAAGCAAAATATTTCTGTGACTTAAAACCTATTTTTATGGCCTCGAATGGCCTAATGGGGGATTATCTTATTAGCTCTGGTGATGGGGGATGCAGAGGATACCTCACAGTTGACTTTATTTTCAGGATTTTTTGGATGCAGACACTGACAATAGGAATTGGAGGCCAACTTGGCTTTAAAAGAAATCCTGTGTTTTTCATCTCAGCACCTCATCACTGCAAAAGATACAGAAGAGAGCCTTGGAAATTTGGAAAGCCAGACTTTGCCCCACTGAAGCCACTCAAGTTCAGGATCAGTGCTGGGGAAACCAAAGGTGATGATGTGTGCATTTTTCATTGTAAGGGTGGACACATCCCAGGGCACATGGCATCCAGCTGTAAGGGATTGTCTTCATTTCCTTGTTCACACAAGCTTCTTTCAGCTCCAAAAAGCTCATCAAAGCCCATGAGATCATGGCTGGAACCTAAACACTAAAAAGTTTTCAGCAGTGATAATGCTTAAAGAATAAGCTCCCAAAGAGCAGGTGGGGAGAATGGAAATGAGACAAGATTTCCTTCTAACCCCTGATGTGATGGACAGCATTACCCTGCAACGTGCCTCATTTCTGCAGCCTCCAAAGCAGAGCTTGTGGAAGAACAGGGCTGGAAACCATTTATCTGAATTCTCAGCAGCTGCTCAGTTCAGCCACGCTTGAACCTCTCACTTATTCTTTGCAAGTCATCTGTAAACAGCCAGGGAAAGGGCTTTTTGTTCTCACAAAACACTTGGGAAGTGCCTCTGTGTGCTAAATATCCAGAATTGTGCACGTACAAAAATCTATTCGTTCTTCCATTGACAGAACCTCCCAAACATCATTCATAAATAGCAGCTGGCATGACTGTGTGCTTTGAGAACTGCTGAAAATTGTTTTTAATAGTTCCTATCTTCATACTTACAGAAAGAAACATAAGAAACATTCCAAAAACTAGGAGGAAATCTGTGAAATAAGGGATTTTTTTTGGTCCTTTGTACAGCTGCCAGATACTACGTGCAAAAAAAAAAAAAAAAAAAAAAAAAAAAAAAAAAAAAAAAAAAGCATAATTTGAGGTTCCCTGTAAGGGTAATTCAAAGTTCGTCTGCTTGTGGAGGCAATTTAATAAATGTCTCAGCTAATGTCCAGATCCAACAAGTCCCCCTATGGCTGCACCTTTGTCCACGCCTGCCAGCATTCCTGCTGAACCCAATTTAGCAGTCTGACATGGCAGCCATGGTGTCCATTCAGAAACCTGTGCCTGTTTTTGGAATCCAGTCATGTGGGATGTGCCCTCTGCATTGCCTGTGTGTGTCACCAAAACAACTGCCCCCTGCAATACCACCAAGATTGCCAGTGCTGCTCCCAGCCCACCACTGCCACGGATCAGCTGAGTGGAGTGGTTTGAGTGGTGAAAACTGGGTATAAAAACCCAGAAATGCTACAGAACAACAACAAAAAATCAGTTTATCCATGTTTGTACCTCATTATTCCCTGCCTGGAGCATAGATTCCCTTCTCCCCAGATTTTAGGGTGTGCTGCTCCACAGCCTCATCTCTTCTCATGCAAATAGGAGCTCCCTGCACATGAATAAGCAAAGAAGTTTGTGTTTCCCTCCTGCTTTAGAGAATTCAGCCCGTCTGGAAGCAGAAATGATGTTACTTAGGTGATGGCACAGGGCAGGAGGAAGGAATAGTAATGGCGATAGAGACGTGTCTGAAAGCTGAAGGAATCCATCCAAACTATTTCACAAGCACTTAAAATACTAATTAGCAAATCAAGATGCGTCAAGGACAGCAGTTATAATTAAACAAATAATTTGGCTGCTGATGCTGCCAGGCTTGTAGCACAAGCAGTGACTTTTCACGGCACCAGACAAGAAATCTACATTCATGTCCACCTTTGCTCTCCTTCCTGTTTCCTCTAAGCCATGGGAGCAACTGTTTGCTTCCAGTATTTTCCACCTTTTTATGCAAGAAGGAGCAGGGAGGGCAGGTGCAGGTGGGCTTGGGTTGGCATCCACATGGGCTCTGCCCCTGGAGGTTGTGTACCCTGAGGTGGCATCAGGATGTGAGGTCACTGCAAACAGGGAAGATCCACTTGAGACAAAATCCTATCTGCCCCCCTGCTGCTGTTTTTCCTCTGAGGTGCCCATCACTGCCCTTCTGTATTTGCCTCTTTTTTACAGAGGAGGTCAGTAAGAGCAGCACTTTGCCTTATTTCCACACAGAGAACCTTGTTTGGTGGCTCCTTCTTCCAATTTCCTTATCCTTGGGCCAGGGATACCCACAGCACACATCCCCACTTGCTTTTCTTTACAGGAGACCATTTGTTGGGTAATAAAATGCAGCTATTTGGCACCTCTTGTTGACGGGGAGAATCCCTCCTGTCTCCTTTAGTGTGATGTCACCAATCCAGTTCCTTTTCCCTGGCTTCGCTCTAAATGCTTCACACAAGCTGGTGTCTGCGTTGTCAGGTCTGATAAACTTCCCTGAGGGACATCTGAACATGGAATAGGCAGTTTCCAAGAGCAGGTCCTTCCTTCTCCTCACAAAGGTGAGGAAAGGTGCAGGACACACACACTACCCCTGAGGAATCCCTGGCACCTGCAGGATGAGAACAAATCCAGGGTTTCTCGAATTGAGGGAACTCGTGGGGATTTGATGGTGGCACTTTGGCAACTGAACTTGCAGTAGCCACCCGGCTCCAGGAGATGTTGCTGTGCTTTCAGCTAAAGGCCTGGAGGAGATGCACACAGAGCATGGGGATTGCAAAGAGTTAGGGAAAACATTCTAAGTGCTCTTGGAGCAGGTAGAGGTGGGACTGCTGTGTTCGGGGCAGTTCTGTATTTCCCAGGCTGCCAAGTAGAGATGAAGGAGATATCCAGTAAAAAGCAGATGGGTGTCAGCATCAAGCGTTGGGTCCCTTTTTCTGAGACCTCTCACACCTCAGAGGGATGCTGCTTTTCCATACTTGCTGATTTGATGCCACACAGGAGGCAGGTCCCTGCCTTAAACAAAAAATCCAGTTCTTCCCAATTGCCTTTTGACCTACAGCAGGAAAACATCCCACTGCATGGCCAGTTAAGCACAACTCTCTAGAGAGCAAAACAACAAAAGATGTGAACACTTCATCTAAGCACTTAGACAAGCATCTGCATCTTATGATAGCACCAAGGCTGTGAGTGAAGTCGCCAGGAGGGCCGGAGAAGGGCCAGGGCTCACGTCAGAAAGGATTTGAGTGAAGGAAGCACTGATGTGCCCAGAAGTTCTGGTTTAGCTGGGTCTGTCCCGGCAGGATCAGGATGTGGTGCCTTGGGGCTGGCTCGGGGCAGAGGCTTTGCGCTGTCTGCTGTCGCCCCCGCCAGGATGCAGCCCTGGGAACTCGATCGTTCCCAGTGCCCGCAGCAGCCAGGACAGACGTCTCTCCTCGGGGTCACTGCTGTGCCTGTGACCACCCTGCCTGACCCAGCCCGAGTTTGTTTGCCAAGAGCAGCCACCCCGCGAGCAGAAATAAGGGCAGCCAGGGAGAACAGGAGCACTAAGGTTGTGTTTGTCCCCCATGGGCACAGAAGGAACAGTGACATGGCATTGTCAATACCCACACAGACCTGCTGGCCAAGGTGTGCTGACAGCCCACCTCAGCTCTGCTGGCCACCAGGAGCACTGTGGTGACCTGTTTGCTGTTGTGTCCTGCCCATCCACCATCCACTCCTCCTTCCAAGAGGGTGTAGGACATCCCTGCAGCTCTCTCAGCAGTGAGGAGAATCTCAGAGTTCTGCAAGCACTGTCTCCAACCCAGACACAGGGTGTCTGTTGGTAGAGCCATTTCCCTGAGCCATGGCTTCATCCAAACAGAAGGCATGGAAGACAAAATCCCTGTGAAGAGCAGTGAAAAGAGTGTTTGGGGTAATTAAACTCCTCTGTTTGAGTTGTGCTCCCTGCCCCAAGGAAATTGCCACCTCACTGGGGACAAACACAGACGTTACAGCAGAAACCAAGAGATGATGATAACAGACAGGGACACAAGGGCTGCTCAGAGGGTTGAGTCAGCATCCGTGCCTGCAGCACAGGGGATAGGAATGCTGAAATAGCTCTTTGTGAGGCCAGCAGCACTCCAATGCCTAATCCCTGTAAAACTCCATCTGCACTGCTCCCAGGTGAGTGCATCCATGCAGTGTTTTCCCAGGTGGAGAGGGATCCAGGCTGTGTGGGTCCTCTTCATTCACCCACTTGTGTGCAGAGTTATGCCCATGTCCAGGGCCATCCACACACAGCCCGAGGAGCACACTAAGTGCTGTTATTCTTAGAAAGGAGCTGAGTGTATAACAACCAATGACAAAAAGCCAATAGTGTCTAGACACAAGTCTGGTAACAGCAGTTCTTTGTCATGCTCAAGACTGCTGTGGAGGGGATGTGATGTGTCAGGAGCATAAGATGCTGCTTTGTGCCCATGGAATTCCTTACTGCAGATGGGAGACAGTGCCTAAAAAATTCAGGGCACCTCCATGCTTTGCACAGAGCTTTGATCCCCAAAAGTAAAGCGTTCCTTGAAACAGAGCCTTGCTGCTGCTGCCTCCCTGCCCAGCCTTTAACCCTCTAGGTTTTACTGACAAAATGTCAAAAATAGACTAGAAATACAACTAGGATATATCAAAAAGAATTGAGAGGAGGAAAAAAATGTGCTGGTTTTAAGCATTCTGTTTTTCTGACTGAAGGCAGCTGTGGACACAAGGGATTGGATGCTGAGCAACACAGGGACTTGAAATCTTCATTTCCTGTCACTTCTGCCCACCCTAATGTCTTCACCTCAGGACATGGACTGGTGCAGGGGGAGCAGCTGGCTCGAGAAGCATGGCATGAGAAGGATTAAAGGAAATATATCCTTTGTGGTGACCTCTGTGTTGGAAGTTCTGAAATATCAACTAGAAAAGCACAACATGGAGGTAGTGGTGGGCAAACACTGGGTCAGCCACGACTGCCAGCCTTGAGCAACAAGGGGGCAGGTGAGTATCTGGATTGGGGAATTCATTTGAAAAGTATTTGCATTCATTGAAGTGTCTCAGAGTTCAAAACAGCCTCAAGGATGCTGTAGAATTGCAGCTGGGGCTCCAGAGGCTCCTGGGCTGCCCTAGACCAATTACCTCTACTGAAAAAGCTTTGGTCTAGTGGAAAGTGGCAGGGGGTTGGAATTTAATGATCTTTAAGGTCCCTTCCAAGCCAAGCCATTGCAGAATTCTATGAAATAGGGCCATCACTGGGACTCTTTCATCTTTGGTGATGCTGAGATCTCAGCTTGCACCAAATATTGCTTTTCCAAGCAACACATGAGAGAGCAGGAGCCCCGGGTTCACCCCAGGAGGCACCTTTTTCCTTTGTCCACGAAAAAATGAAGCCAATCCATGCAAAAAACCATGCAGGGGTTTCTAGGTGTGGCTATCCTGGCACCACTGACAGGCAGCAAAGGTCTGAGGCAGAACTGAGTTTACATAATGACATTTAACATGCGTGGCAAAACCAGAAGTTGAGCATCAGCTGTTAAGATTAGATCCCGACGTCAAAGAGTTTGGAATTAGAAGCACAGGCAAAAGGGAAAGCAGCTCTACCTCACAGCAAGCTCCTGTTTCATTCTTGAGACACTCTAATTGCTACTATTTTTAATTGCATTATTTATACCACAGGCTATTTCTTTCCCTTTAACCAGACAGGAGTGAAATCAACTTATAATACTTCTGCATCATTTAATGAAGGTGTTGAAGTAACTGCCTGCTCATTTTTACTTTTTTAGGGATGCAGAAAAAGAGAATTGATAAATGCTAAAGGAATGAAAAGTCAGAGTTTCTTCTCAGCTGGGAGATTTCAGTGTGGGTAAGGGAAGGAGTCCAGGAGAAGGGGGAAAGGGGGTCCAGGTCTGATACATGTGAATCCATGGCCAGTTCTCCAGAACAGGCTTCACATGGCAGGAGAGTTCAGTGGGGAACTGTGGCAGAGCTGATGAAACAGTTTCAGAGCAGCTTGGATTTAAAAAAATCCTGGTGCTCCCAAGTCAGAGGGTTGATGAGAAGGCTGGGACCAGTTTTCCTGAACTTGGAAGTTCAAGTAGGAAGGCATGGCAAGAGAGGTGGTATTACCTCTTTCAGGCTTGCAGGAGCCCTCCTCTGTTGCTAGTCCAGATGTTCACCTCCCAGATGTTCACCTACCAACCTTCAGGGTGGATAACATGAGGGGAAAAAAGCAAGGCAGGAGGAAGCACCCTCCATCTCATAACTCTTAGCGAATGAAGGAGTAATGAAAAGAAATGAGGAAAACCACCTAATATTTTAGCTTCCAAATTTTAATTTTGTTCAACTAAAAACACACAAAATTCAGGTTTTCGCTCTTTCTGCAAACAGTTGTAAATTTTGTTGAATCTTTTAAAGCTGACCTGTTACACTGGAGATGCCCAATTACATTCAGGAAGGCAGGCAGAGAGACAAGGAAGAAACCCATTTGAAGGGATGCCTTAGGAATAAAACCCATTTTGGGGGTGGCCTTTTTTGGGAATTGGCTAAGGCAGATAGATAAAATACCCAGTGTGATCTGTAGAGCAGTAAAGCAAATGAATAAATGCATTTGGGATTATTTGGAGTGCTTTTTTGTGTGTTTGGGGTTTTTGTGACTGTGGTTTCTTTGGGTTTTTTGGGTTTTGTGTGTGTGTGTGTGGGTTTGTATGTTTGTTTGTGACTGGGGGGGTGTTTTTTTTTGTTTGGTTTGGGGGTTTTTTTAATGCCTTATATGATCAACACTTGAGGAAATAAACCTCAGAGGGGCTATTTGGGTACTGTAGAGCAATGCAAAAAGTTTATCTAAGCCTGAAAATCAAGGAATAGGTCCAGTTGAAGTCCTGAATGACCTGCCAGTGGGCTCACTGCTTATCCTTCCCAAAGCACTTTCTTCAAAGTCAGATGCCTCCAGTAACCCTCCTTCCTAAAGCAGAAGCAGGACAGGGCCTGGGGCAATCCCCGAGTACAAGATTTAAGATTATCACTTATAAGATCCTCCAGACAGAGCACAAAGCACTGACCACTGCTCTGACCCAATGATCCTGGCAGTTTTCCCACACTTTTAGCTGTCCACCCATCCAGGCAGTAACACCCCAAACTGGATACAAGAAAATTGAGAAAACACTGCATCAAAGCCTGAATAAAGACAAGGCAAGTGGCATCCACTGCTTTCCCTCATCCACAGATTCAGTCACAGAATATCCAGAGCTGGAAGGGACCCACAAGGATCACACAAGTCCAGCTCCTGGCCCTGCACTCTCCCTGAGCAGTGGGCAGCCTGGGAACGAAGGGAAAGGCACTTTTAGGTTGTAAGTCAGGCTGCCAAGAAACAGCTACAGAAATTCCCAGCCACAGCAGCCACTTGGAAGTTACAAAGAGCAAACTGAACTTCAGGGTAACAAGAGCTGAACAACAACAAAAAGTGCCCCAAGATATAACAAACTCTACAAGCAAACGGCAAAACCCAAAGAAAACCTCATCCCCAGAAAAGCCTGCCTGTGTAAATAACTCACAAACGGTCAAAAAAACAGTACAGGGAACCACCTACTTCCCCAGACTGTCAGAAACTGAGGGGAAAGACAACAACAACAAAGTCAACAGCCATCCAAACAAACTGCCCAAACCCAGGAACAATAACCCCCTCCCTCCCTCATCTGCTGAAAAGACCCACAGCAGTAATGTTTCCCTGCTGAAAAGCTACCCAGAAAAAAAAACTAAAATAGAAAAAGAAGAATAAAATAAAGACAGAAGCCAAACAATAGTTTGTTGGTTTCTTGGAAATATTTATGAACAATATTCAGAGGAAAGGTTCTTAAGGGGAAGTCACATAACCAAGTACAGAACCCAGGCAGAGACTGGGAAAACAGATGGATCTTGCTCTCCAGAGGGGTTTTCTGATGCCTAACAAGTCCAAAGCCAGCTGCTCATTCCTGCCACACACATACATCAAGGCTCTGACAAAGAACAACCTCGTACCTTACTTACTTGCACTCCTGATGAGACACTTTAGCTGGCAAAGCTTTGATTTATCAACTCGAGAGCTGACTGATGCCAGTAGACTCATCCAGTTTTCAGAGGGTTTTCGAATCCATTTCCTTTTCTCAGCTGAAAATTTCAAATGTTCTTGAACTAAATACCTGGAGGATGATTTGCTGTTTATGGTCCTTGCAAAAGAGAATTTTGCACCAGAAGGGATCACTTTTGCACAGAAAGTAACAGAACACAAGATAGGTATCGATAAGTTTGAATAAAATGAGGCAATAGCGATGAATTCTGGTCCATGAAAAGATATTTTATCACTTAGCATTCATTTGAAGAAAATGTAGTTAAGCACTGAGATCATGTGAAGATTTTAGTATTGTGTTGCTTTAATGTTTTGTTTGACCACAGGTAGGAAATAATTATTGAGAGGATATCACATTAAAGCATCTCTTTGTAAAATCCACCTTCCATGTTCCTAATCAATACTGACATTATAAACCTCACTGGGAGCTTCTGAACCAGCAGGGACCTTACTCCAAATGTCTACTGGGGAAATAATAAATGAACAAATTCCACCAGGAATAAAATGTCAGTCTCAACAGGCTGCTTGAAGTCTCTGTTGACACCCACACAGCTCCCCATGTATTGTAAGTAGTGATGCTTCTCCCAGCCACAGAAGACAACTTATTTGGAGATCTAACTGGCATCTTTAGCACTCTTCTCCCCAAATTTTGGCAGCTGAGGTGATGGGTGGCCCCCCCCGTTTTGCATCCCCCTGGGGCTGTGCAGATGAGCCCCCCAGCGTGGTTTCACACCCGACTGAGGCAGGACAGCATTCCACTGCACACACATGGGCCGAGCTCTTCCTGCAGTGATCTGCGCCTTCCAGACTCAGGTTGCTCCTGGGTGTCTCCAATTGCTACGCCGATCTGAGAGACGACCCTCACCTTTAAAAATTTTAAAGGTTTATTAAACCTTAACAAAATACAACAAAAGACTGAATAAGGAACAATAACAGTGCTGGCAGTTTTGTGACCGTCCGCCACATGCTCGTTCACAAAATGGCTGCTCCGCCTTTTATACCCCGGTGTTGCATCAGCCAACCCTGGCCCCTCCCAAAGGCTGTCAGTCAACTTCTTCTTTGCTCTCTATTGGTGGAGATTGCTTTCTTGTCATTTGATTGGAGGTCAGGTGTTGTCACGCCACGCCCCCCCAGCCACAAGCCTTCCCCACAGCCGAGGCTGTCCATGACAGTACAGAAGGGAAGGGAAGGGGCTATGGGGGGGAACAGAGAACATCCAAACGACAAACCATGACATCAATAAAACTTCTCTTAACATATACAAGATATTCATCTCTTAATTGCGAGAGCCAATCAACATATCACCCATCTCTAACACCAGCAAAGCCCCAGTAATGAATGCTCAGCATCTGAGGGTGTCCTCCTGCCTCCCCTCACAGCAAACACGGGAAACAACTCGTTTTGTAACTGCATCTGAAAACCCTTTTCTGGTTTTCCTTAAAATTTAGCCTCAGACAGGCCTCTCCAGGTCTGGGGTCGTGGTCTCCTCAGTGTCCCCCTGCGAGCAGAGCTGTGTTACTGTGGGTCCTGGGACACGTTCCATTTCCCAGAGTGAGAGATCTGCTTACAGGACACCCAAGCTCATGTGACATGGGTTTGGAGACTTGTTTACAGTGAGCAAACCCAGCAGCCTGGGCAGACCTGTTGGGACATTTATAATTGTGTCACCAGGCTATGTGAGCCCTGTCCAAGAGCAGGACAGGCTGTCCTCTGCCCTTCCCAGCCTCTTACCCACGTCCTTTATTGGAGGGTGATATCACTGCTTTGCCCTACTCTTCTTTAGCAAAAGAATAGTATGCTTACATCTGTCACAAATGCACCGAGGCAAACGTGCTGATTGTCACAAGAAATATTTGGTTCGGGACTTTTGGCCTCAAGAAAGTCACAAGATCTCCAAGGAAATTTAAATAAATTCCAGGCAAGTCTCCACGCACCCTCATATGCAGACAGCCAGTACTCATCCATCTTAGGAGCCATTTAAAAGTTCTGCAAGAATAAAAATCTGATTTTATGAACATTTTAAATGTACTGTACGTTTGATAGCCTGCATTAAGTTTCCAGGAGACATTCCCACTATGTTAATAATCTTTTATCTCTAAGTAATTCTCATTTGTCATTCACAAGTTACAGTACTACTGAGTCTCTTACAGCACATTTTTCTTAAGTTCCCCGAGCGTTTAAGCCAGGGAAGAAGGGAAGGTCAAAAGAAACTGAGCAACTTGCTGAAGGTCCCTAAAAAAAAAAGAAGAGGCAAGAAAACCCAGGTGTCTCCACACTGGCTCAGCAGTCTTTTAAACAGATTCATTTTACCATCCTTCAAAGGTCAAAGGCATGAAGAGATTGCAAGGAGACAATAAAAATATATGTACACAGAAAACTTTGCACAGCAAACCTAGAGTTATGTAGATATTTAAAAAGCTTGAATAAAAGCACTCTCACTTGTTGACCATCAGAGCTCAGAGCTCTTGTGTTTTAGGAAACACAGATCCCTTCTAGGTCCCCCCACAAGACTTGGTGTTGCACAGATGCTGAGGGAAAAAAAAACCCACCCTCCTCCTGACTAGTACCAAAATTATTCTTTTTGGCAAGTTGCATAAAAACCAATCCTGTTGATGCTTGAGCAGGGAGTCTCAGGCCAGATGGACCATCAGAAACGAGCACGGAACCTCAGCACCTCAGAAGCCTTCCAAAGGATTGCCATCTTCTTGAAGAGCTTGCTTTCCTTAAGAAATAAGAAGTTTGACTCCTTTGCTAAGATCAAATAAACAAATAAAAACGCCCCAAAACCCAGAGAACAAAAGCCAAACCCACTTTGAGTGAGAAATCTCCTGTAACTCTGTGCTGGAGAGAGCCCAAGGGTCTGCACATCCCTGCTCACCCTGAAGGCCGACACCTGAGGGCACCTGTGAAGCAGCACAGGAGCAAAGGCCATGAGGAAAAGCAGAGCACTTTTAATACTCAACAGTCAATGACTCAGCCTGCTGTGACATAGCAGCAGCCAAATTCTCTGGTATCCAGCAGTCCAACCTCCAGAGCACCAAATGAGAGCTGGGAGAGCTCCCATCCCAGATGGTACACTCAGATGTGCCCTCTGCAATCTCCTGAGTTCTCAAAAACCCATGCAATTTTATTCTAAGCTTTTTCACACTTTAGGACAGGCTAACAGAGCATCCATTATTTCACCTCCCTTCCATGTCCTTTCTTTGTCTCCCCTGACAGGATGGGAACACCTCCTATGCCAGGGAGCATTTCCAGCCTCTGTGAACACCCACACTCGGCAGCAATGGGAGGCCACTGTACAAAGTCAGTGCAGCTGCTTGAGTCAGAGCTTGGCTTTCTAGATGAAAGCTTCCCACAGGCTCTAATTCCACTCTCCTTGGCCCAGCTCCTTAGAACCTCACAGCCCAGCAAGGCTCAATCCTTCCCAAATGCTTCAGGAATTTGTGAGAGGAGGAACCTGCTGCCACAGTGAGTTTTTACAAGCCCTGGGTTGCAGCACTCAGGGCAGCTCTGAACGAGGTGGCACAGCTGATCCTCACAGCCTGATCCTCTTCCTAAAGCTGTTTCAGCACTGAGGAGCACCACAACTGAATGCTGGGAAGCTTTCCCTCTGGGAGGAGGTAGAGGCAGCTCCTGGTCTTTGATGACATGACTGTGGCTCTGGGTGTTTCAGGTTTAGCTATAACTCAGTCTGTCAGAGTCAGCTGCCTCCATCCCACCAGGTTCCCCTGGCAGGGACACGCTCCAGGAAGGGGCATTCAGTTTGGATGGATAAACAGTAACGGTTGCCAGCAGGAGAGATTAACTGCTGAGGTGAAAAGGTTGTCAGCAGAGCTGTGCTGAATGTTTTCAGTGCAACCTGAGCCTCAGACACTGCCCTGCAAGCCCAGGTGAGCATGGGAGGAAGCACAGCCCAGTTTGGTTTGGAGATGCACCATTTCCTCATAAACAGGAACTTGGTTTCAAGAGACCAGCTTTGAAATAAAATGCTCAGCAAGTGAGATTCATATTAAAACAGGCAAAGTGTTGGATGGTTAAATGCAGCTGTGTCAGCTGATGAACTTGATCCAACATCACATCTAGATAAGTGCTACATACTTTCTTCAGAAGACACTTTGCAGCCCCAAAGTTTCCACAATTAAGGACATATAACAGCAGCATTTCACAAAAATGGGTGACTTTAGAAAGACTTCTTTTGCTTATATTGTCTTCCAAGGGGGAAGGACACAAGCTGGATAGCTGTTGGTTTCTGTTATGAAACTTTACTACATCTGAAGTTTTGAGTCCTCTGTGTGTGCCTGCTTTTCCCTACTGCAGCTGATCCAGCACCTCAACATCCGAGCCAAGCACTATCCCTGGGTGCTTGCTGCGTTGCCACCATTCTCCTGGCACAGCAATGGGATCAGTCCAAGGAGTCAGATTTGGGAACTGGAGGAGGGAAGAGTGAATGGAAACAGATGCAGCATAATTCACATGGCTAAAATGTACCCATAAGTTTCCCATGCCTGCCTGCCTTCCTTTATATATATATTTATATCTTTATATATAAAATAAAGCTTGGCAGCAGTTCAGACCTAAGATAAAATAATCTCTTTGTGTCATCCCAAAGCAAGAGCAGAGGGCACCTCTATGCTTTGCCAGCTTCTCTCCCCTGCTGCCAGCACAGACTGTGCAAGCTCCAGCTCCTCCTGGACAAGCAAGAGCCGAGAAAGTTCCTTTTTCGTAGCCATTATTTGGGGATATGCATAGAATCAGAGAATCCAGAATAGTTTGGGTTGGAAGGAACCTTAAAATTCCTTCAGTTCCACCCCTACATGGGCAGGGAAACCTTCCACTATCCCAGGCTGCTCCAAGCCCTGTCCAGCCTGATCTTGAACACTTCATGAAGTCCACAGATTCAAGCTCTTCCCTCAGACATGCTTTGCTTTGGTTGGGATGGCTCAGTTTGGGAGATTGTTAAAACCAGCTACTGGTTCCTAAGCTCAGGGGTGATAACCTGCACTCCACACAAGTCCAAATGGAGCAGATCCACCTCAGGTGGTAGCAATAACCTGCAGGAGTGTTCAGTTCACCCCAGAAGAGTTATGAAACATGCATTCAGCTTCTCTAGAGTTGCTGTTGCCAGAGAATCTGGCTTTTCATTTAGAAATATCTTTATTTCCACATCTCTGAGGGCCTGAGTGTTTAAGAACAAAAACTCAATGTTTACACACCAGTAAGCAAATAAAGACCCTGAGGTTTCTTTGTATTAAATAAAATTAAAAAAAAAAAAAAGAAAAAAAAAAAAGAAAAAGAAAAAGAAAAAGGAAAAAAAAAAAAAGACTGAGTCCTGACTTGTAATTTTCAAATTCTTAGAGGCAGCAAACTCACTATTCTGTAGTCTTTGGGATGTTCATAAGTTTCTCTGTGCGTAGCTGAGAGAAGTTTCACACAAGACTTTCAACCCCATTGCCGTGCTCCATGGAAATCTGTTCCATTGAAAGCAGTCCAGGAAAACTGGTCTGTGACTTCCACAGGAGATGCTCATGAATAATACATCTAGCTGCTTTCAGCAAATCCAAACCTCTAATGAAAAGCAAAGGCATATTCCCAGTTTGAGCTCCGCTGAGCACCAGATCACACCCTGGTGATGCAAATCCATGGCCAGGGGCAGGATGCAGACCTTCAGCCTGCCTTAATCTGAAGCACAAAGCCAAAGATTTCTCTTTAAATGTGCTGCTTCACCTTTTAGAACAGGGATTTATAGATATTGGCTTATACTATTGGATGTTCTCTCCAGCACAATCAGCACAGAGATTTTTTTTGTATGCTGTGCTGCATAAAGATTTTTTAAGCAAGATTTTTTAAATGCATTTTTTATGCATATAATTATAGGATCACAGACTGGTTTGGGTTGGAAGGGACCTTAAAGATCATCTTGTTCCACTCCCTGGCATGGACAGGGACACTTTCCATTATCTGGTTGCTCCAAGCCCTGTCCAACCTGACCTTTGAACACTTGCAGGGACGGGATGTAAATTTTTTTTATACATCTACAAAATATTTTTCATTTCCACTGCTGCCCCACATCAAATACCTGAGGCCATTCAGTGGTTTAGCAACAGGAGTCTAGAGGAGTTTCAGACTTATGTAGGCACTAGGTGGGGGTAGTTGTGTCCCCAGGATGTCCCTTACCCAAAGCCTTGACCACACACGGTGGTCAGCAGGACAGAGCAGCCCCTCATCATGTTCCTGGGAGCACGGGCTCACCCCTGTCACACATGGTGGAGTAGGTTGGGTTTAGGGGCTTCTGTCTGGGCAGAGAAGGCCAGAATCAGGGCTGATAGGTTTGCTTTGCCCCAGGTATCTCTGCTCCTTGCCCAGACATTATTCCAGGTCCTGCCATCTCCATCCCCACTGCCCAGCACTCTCCAGAGCCCTGCAAATTGATACGGCTGCTTCATGATCTATGGCTGCTGCTTTTAATTAAAGTTGCCTCCTCTGCATCACTCCCAGCCTTGTGCAGGCAGCAGCACAAATTATTTCAGCCTCTGATCCACCAGATGCCAAGCTCATAGTTACGAGCTGACATTATTCAGGAAAATTCTCCCACTGCTCCCACTGGCTCAAGTGAAGTTGGAAGCAGAGAACTAAGGAGAAGGTATACAATGACAGCAAACTAACCCTCCACTCATAACCCTGACTAAGCAGAGAGCTGGTTAAGTATGTCACATTCAAACCTCCTCATCTTGGGAGCTCCTGGAGGGCAGCTGCAGACGGGATGAGGAGTCAGCCCAAGTGAGCCCTTCACTCACAGCCTCCTTCTGGGCTGCAGGCAGCTCCTGGTCCCTTGAACTAACAAGACAGGTCCCACTTAGGAGAGCACAGTGTTTTCTACTTGTAAGAATCCATTCTTAATCCCTACTGACACATCCTGGGAGTGGGGTGCAGGTTAGGGCTCCATTTAGACCTGAAATCTCTTCTGGAGTTATCATTCCCTCATTCCTCTGCAGGACTGGGGACATTAATGGGCTGTGACTGCCCTGACCACACTTCACTGGGACCCACAACTCTCTGCCCTGCACAAAGGCAGGCCCAGAAGGCTTTCCATGGGCACTACATGTTATCCTCACTTTCATACTGCTTTTACAGCTTATGAGGTTCAAGCAAGCCATTTTATCTTTCAAGCACCATGGTGGAGGGGGAAAAAGAAAAACCCCCAGACTCCTGACACTGCATTCCAGGTGGGGATGTCCAGCATTTGGACCTTGCTTTTAGGACCAGTCTTAGTAGAGATAGTACTTAAATTCTGAAGTACCAGACCACTGACAGATAATCTTTTTTTGCAGAGTGGGAGGTTGTCTTCTACCCTGTTATAATCAGGAAAGAAGAAGACATGGCTGCCACCAGCTCATTCCTCACAGGCTCCCTTCACCCCAGGGCTCCTAAAATTTGGATCAGAGGCACCACAGCTACAGGCAACTCAGGACTTGCTGTTGAGGGTTTTGGAGGGAGATGTCAGACTCAGATGCTGTGCACCAAGACACCTGAGTCATGCAAACATGCAAACATGCAAATAAACATGAATATTAATTGATGAGAGGGCTTTATGGTCACTGTGGGATTGCAGGCAGCTTCAGCTCTCTTTCATGTGTGGGATGTGCAGTGTCTTATTTCTCTCATGTCTCCAGTGTTGTCATAGAAGCAAGCAACATATTTTCTGGTACAGATCTACTCTGGTACATCCCAGCTGGTACATTTCGTGCTTTGTTTCTGTCTCCAGAGGGCAAGAACAGCCATCTCAAACCTGTGTGAACTTTGAGGATGTTGCAGCATGCTGGGTGTTTTCAAAGGACCTGTGGTCTCCATCGCCAGGAAACAGATTGAAATGGCAGGGGGTGAGTGGTTGTACCAGAGAGTGATGCTGCTCCATGGGTTTGGACTGTTAATGCACAAGTTAAACAATTGATATGAAAATATCAAATATTTTTAGAATTCATTTGTACATTCAGCCTTTAATAGAGGTGGAGGGAAAGATGTTTCACGACTACAATTGGCGTGGAATTTGACTCAAATGAAGAAGCTGAACAAGCCCAAATTCACACTTAGAATTTATTTCTTCATTCAAGTTTCAAAAGCTACATAAAAATGGGTGCAGGTCTGAAATCTTTTCCCATCATGGAAATGAAAGCGATTCAAATCCAGTTAATTCCCGGGTTCTGCAGCCAGTTTGCTCACAGTTGTGGCACTCAGTGATCCCACAGAAACACAGTTCAAAGCCTGGTGCCTGACCCAGGGCCCTGAGCTCCAGTTGTGCTTCAAAGGGAAGCCTGCTAAAAACCTGGATCTGGAGACACAAGGCACCTGGGAGGGCGTCCCTTGTTTCAGGGAGACAGGGTCCCTGTGCTTCAGCTGGGGACCAGCAACCCCACCCTTTGCTGAAAGCTGGATGTTGTGATGACTCAAATGAGCATTTCTGCCTGCGGTCTAGCAGGAGCTGCACACTGTGCTCTCTGTGTGTCCTAGCTGAGGAGATTTTTCTATAACATATGGAGCTCCCATCTATGTTTATCACAAGGCAGGCCACGTAAGAATACAGCACTTCCCCCCATGCCAAAGAGAAAACAACCACCCAGGAGATAGAGTGCTACTCAGAGCTATCTCAGAACCAAATGTTTTTTCTTCTCAGTGAAATGAAAATGCAGCATGATTAGGACTGCTAGCCTGAATGCAGAGCTCCATGCAAAATTCATAAAAGTTTGGTTTCCCTTTCTTCCTTCTCACCCAGGCACCTTGTACAAAAGCATCAAAGCACAGTAAGCAGCACCCAGCTGGTCCAGTCCCTTCACCAGGAACATCCCTTCATCCTGCAGAGCTCAGGAAGTGATGGATGGAGACACTGGCCCTCCCTGAAGGCAGTAGGACACTCTGCAAGCACCCATTTGCTCTGAGCTCTGCCTGGCCAGATGTTTGCAGCTCTCTGGTACCCTCAAAAACACCCTGGTTCCCCTTTCACACCACTGCTCACACTCGTGGTGTCTCTGCAGGCACTTATGAAGCTGTGCCATCCCTCCATGGGCTCAGCCTGGGAAGAGCTTCCATCTATTCTGACAGGAGTTCTTGGGAGTTCTGCTTTCTGCTCTCCCTCCTCTGCACCTTCCTGAGGCCATGCTGGCAGTTCCACGTGGCCCTGAGAGCACCCACTCCCACAAATCACCTTTTCCTGGCTGAAAGGAGCACCCTCCTGCCCTTGGAGGGGTGCCAGTAACTTCCCATCTCCAGCCACAGCCTGGGATCTCCTCTGTCTGCAGCAGCTTTGGGGTGAATCCAAACTTGAGAAAAGTGTTCTTCCTTTTTCCAGGAGAAAGCTCTGGTGTTTTCCTCTGACATAAAAGATGATGGCTGGGACTCTTCTGGAGTCACAGATTATCCTAACTACAGTTACAGCTCCTATTTTAGCAAACTTAACTTTGGTTCTCCACACAAATCCTCCTTAGGTCCAACCTTCATGTTTGTCTTCTGTGAGGAAGCTTTGGTTGCCTCTGTTGTTGCGGTGCACTCTGTCCTACCTAAAAATAGATGGAAAGGGGTAAAGATAGAGCAGGGTCATCTCAGTGGTGCCAGGACAAGAGGCAACAGGCTCAAAGTGAAATATATGAAATTCCACCTAAAAATAATAAGAACTTGTTTGTTGTGCAATTGGATGGACAAAGGAGCAGGTTGTCAGGAGAGGCTGTGAACTATCCAGCCCTGGAGAAATCCAAGCACTGCCTGGATGCAGTCCTGGGCAAGCTATTCCAACTGGTCCAGCTTTGTGGACAACTGGATTAGACACCATCAGAAACACCTGGACACCTCTCCAACCTCAGCTGTTCTGTGATCTGGTTGCCTCAGCTGAAAACATCACTGTAACTTTATTGACAGGAGTTGCCAGCCCCTTTCTGTAGCATGTGGACATGCTTCCCCAGCCTTTTGGGAAAAAGCTTGGCTCTCCAAGGAGGTACTGCAACTGTGCCCCTTTCCCTGACCCTTAAGCAAAGTCTTCCCTAAACAGAAATCTAATTCATAGTTTAATTTTCAGTATTTTTTTTTCCCATAAAGTAATGTCCCAATCATTTTTTATTTCCTGCATGTGGCAGAAGGCAGAAATCAGGGAGGATGAAAGCCAAATATGGGAGAACTGGGAAGCAGTGTCAGAGCTACTGAGTTACCTCGGGGTTGCTGTCAAATCCATTATTATTCATTACAGTAACCTCCTGCAGACTAATGGACATGTGTCCTATTAGTCCTGCAGTCATTGTGGGTGAAATAAAAAGCTTTGGACAGTTCTAGGAAGGGTCTCAATTTCAAGCCAATTTTATATCACAGCCTATTTTCGGTCAGTGCTGCTCACTTGGGTCCTCCTCAGATCTGCTGTTATGGGAACAGAATTTCTTCCTTGAAGATGACCATCTCTTGTTGAATATAGTTCATGCTCTGGGTGAAAAAACAGCAGAGAGATTTTTTAGAGTTAGGGGGGAATCCAGATCTGAGCCCTGGTGAATTCAGTGGGGCCAAAACTACCTGGGTGGCTGTTCAAACAAAAATATGTATTTGGGAAATTTTATTTAAGAGTACAATCAATCATGTTTCAACATTGGACACCATTTGCTGGTGCTAACATATTTTTTTCCTTAGAAAATATTTTGTTAGCAAAAAACATCACTGTTCTGCAAAGCTTGCTGACCTTTGCTAATTAACCACGCTTGTAGGCACACAGCATAACCTCATGCTAAGCTAAACAATGAGCAGCCTATAAATAAAAAAGAGCTACTGCTAAATTTCACATGTTTGGCTTTAAACTCAAAGACTTCCAAGGGGGTAGGAGGTCGCTTCACTCTATATTTATCTCTTTAAAATTAACAGAAAGGAAAAAACAGGCCCCTTTGCCCTTGGACTGGAACATAAGGTCAGGATGACAAGTGGCATGGGCAGGGCTGGGGGAATCTGGCAGCTTGACCATCACCATGGATGTGCTGGCAACACCCCGGGCTCGACACACTGCATCCATCAGGAAATTCTATTCCCCTCATGTCCTGAGTCACTGCCCTGAGATTTTACATCCATGACATGTTAAAAAAAAAGAAAAAATAGTATGCTTAGTCTTTCCTGCCTGTTCCTGGCATGTGGTTGCTTAAAACATCAGGAGAAAAATACTTTCCATTTGTTTCCAGAAGCCCTGGGGAACGAAGACGTGAAACCTGGGAGTGGCTCAGAGGCTCTCCTAGAAAATGGCCCTTGTCTCACAGCCAGATATTCCACAAACCCCAGGAGCTGCTGCTGGTGAAGGGACCAGGCATCCCCTCAACCCTGAGTTGTGTCTGATCTCTGCTCTCTCTGCAGGCACCACTGCCATGCTTGGACACGATGGGAGCTGTCCTTGGGCTGAAGGGAACCGAGACCCTCAGGCTCTCTTGGTGTCCCTGCTCTCCTCTGCTCTTCCTGTGGCCCTGCCTGGCTCTAGCCAGGCTGATGATGGACCATCTCCATAGGGAACCTGGCACAGAACCTGCCAAAACATGGGGATGCTGAGCTGAGCCTACCCTGAGCTGGTGGTGGCTCAAATGCCATTCCAAGGCAATGCTTTTTATTGGATTTCTAAATTATGAATCTAGGCCTCCAAAAATGGCTATTTTTGTCTCTCTGATGGGGTGGTGAGGCCCTGGCACAGAATGACCAGGGAAGCTGTGGCTGCCTCATCCCTGGAAGTGTCCAAGGCCTGGCTGGATGGGGCTTGGAGCAACCTGGGAGAGTGGAAGGTGTCCCTGCTCATGGAAGGGGTGAGATGGGCTTTAAGGTCTCTTCCAACCCAAACCATTTCATGATTTTATGACATTTGGACACTGAAGTGTCCCAGATGCTAGAGCAACTGACAAAGGAATTATTAGGAAGTGGATCCTGTTTTGATAAACCTGATTTTGGCGTTAAAATCATTCTTCACCTGTAAACTTTGACTCAACCTCAGTTACAAATCCAAGGCAGCAGGTCATAAGGGTCACTGGCAAAACAGGGGAAGAGAGCATGGACGTGGACTGAGGGGTCTTTGACACTAGTTACAAACACAAGTGAAGGCAAAGAGAAGACAGTGACTTTGACAATCTCATTCCTGAGAGGAGCCAGGGAGCAGCAGGGACTCTGAACACAAGTCTCACATCTGTTGATGAAAAGTTGCATGGTAGGATTTTTCCAGAAACATCCCGGGTTAGTTTTCCTGCCTGCAGGAACCTGTGGTCATCCTGCTGTGCCTGCAGGAGCCTGTGGTCATCCTGCTGTGCCTGCAGGAACCTGTGTGCATTCTGCTGTGCCTGCAGGAACCTGTGGTCATTCTGCTGTGCCTGCAGGAGCCTGTGGTCATCCTGCTGTGCCTGCAGCCATGTGAGGGCCATCAGAGCCCAGCCATGAGCCTTTGGTCAGGTCCTCTCACCTGCTGAGCTCAGCAGCACTACAGCAAGGGGGAAGCTGAGAGCACTGAGGGTTATCTGATGAACAAGAAGCATCAACTGTATTCTTTGATCACCTCTGGGTTAACACCCATGGCACAATTTTAATTGCTGAAGATACAGTCACACTGCTTGGATCTGTCCCAAGGACTGAGAAACTCGAGGACACTGCTTTTTTTGTCCCTGTCTCTTGCTCATCAAGTAACTCTTGGTGTACTGGGCAGATGTACAACCTCACTGCAGTGCCTCAGGCAACCAGCTCCAGTGGAAAAACCCAAGAAGTTCATACCCATGTCATGCCAAACTCTATCAGCCTGTAAACAGCAGTGATGGGCCTGAAGCACCCTGGGGAATGGGAAATAAATATTCCTTCCCCTGGGCTAAAATGCATCATCTGAAGACCCCACTGTAGGGCAAGATTCCCCCATGGGGCTGCAGAGGAGGATGTTGAGTTTGAGGCTGCTTATTGGCATTTGGAAGGAATTTGTTCCACCACTGGAAACTTTTGTGGCCAAAGAAGTTAGAGGGGGGGAAAGCCAGTTAAACTTTGGCCTTTTTCTATGGAGGGTAAACTTAGAAACATGACTTAGATGCATAATTTAGAAAAACCAAGATAAAAGCTGCTTACCCCAGAGCTTTTTTTTTTTATGATTACTGCTTACCAGGCTTAGCCACAGGGACTAAGTGCCATGTTTGGAGTGCAGACTCTTCTGGCTGGTAGCCATGAAACCCACCAAGTGTAATTTTTGACCATGTAATTCATCTTCCCTGAACAAACTCAAAACCTAGTGAAGCAGGAAGGAATAGGATGTGAATTGCAAAGCATTTTTGTGCACTCAGGCTTTGGTGACCAGTGATACCCATGCTGGGGTGTGATGAAATTTGCCAAGAGGTTTTCTGATCAGAGAATATCAGTGGCTGATAAAGCTGAAAGCCTTGACACACCAGAGGAGCTGTGTTTGTGTATGGACAGTGAAAATAACTTTGCCACTTATTTTGTCTTGGTCTAAACAAAACCAAAATTAATGCCATGGTCTCATCTCACCCTAGACTGGCTTCTAGTTAACAGTTCTGAATAATTTAGGAGAAAATCTCTCTCCTGCCAATTACTGCTGCAGACAGCACCTCCTGCCCCTTCAGTGTGCACAGCCCTGGCTTTTTGCTCCTCTGGCAGACACTGCATACCCTGGCAGGGGGACACTGCTGTGTAAGAATGAGATTTCTGTCAGCTGCATTGGGTAGACACTTCCGTGTGATAAAGGGAAAATCCAGCTCTTCATCATGTTAGGAATAAACTGTTGGTTAGTGCCATGTGTAGCTTTAATAAATTCATTGCTGCAGGTAAAAATCTCTCCTACTGAGTGAGGTTGTGGTTAATGAGACAAATTATAAAAATCTGTGCGTTTCCACAGATGCAAACCAATAGTGGGACACTCTCCTGCTCCACACTGCTCCTTGAGCACCTCTTGTGATAAAGAAGTTTTCTGCAAACAGAGCTGGAAGAGCATATTGAGATGTACTGAAATATCCTCAGTCACATTTTGTACTGGTGCCTGACAACAGTCAGGTTTTTCAGCCATTTCATCCTGCTCTCACACACTGTCCCAGCTTCCAATAAGAAAATATTGAAACTCTGGCCTTTTTCAGACTTCTGTAGGTGTTGAGAAATCAATCTCCCCAGGGTTCTGGGCACTGTAATTAATTTGCCCTTTGTCTAATGTTAAAAATTTTGTTGTGATTTCAGTGTCCCAGACAGACATCTTGGAAAAAAATGGTGCATGTCCCATCTCTTAATGGATAAAAATAGACTTGGAGGTACAAGGTAGGAGCAGAAGGTGATGAATTGGATCATGCACAAGTTGGTTTTGATTTGCACCCCTTGAGCAGAAGCCCAAGTGCCTTCTACAGCAAAAGAAAATTCATGCCAAGCTTTTGAAATAACTGTTTTAACATCTCTCTGTGATGATCTGCACAAATCCAGGCAGTCAGAGCTGCTGGCAGGCAGGTACCACCTGCTCCCCTCACTGGGACTCAAGCAGGGCACCCCAGCCAGGGTATGGGGAAGCCAGGGAAAGATTTCTGCCAGGCTGTTTGCCAACTGGTTGGCCCCCAACACCTTCTTGTGCCTGGAGCTGTGGCTCCAGGGGGGCAGGACCTTGAACTTCTTGTTGAAATTTGTGTGGCTCCTGCCAACCCATTTCTCCAGGCTGTTGATGTGCCCGTGGATGGCAGCACATCCATCTGGGTCCATCAGCCATTCCTCCCAGTTTTGTGTCACCTGCAAACTTGCTGAGGGTGCTCTCTGCCCCATCATCCATCACTCAGGTCATTAAGGCTGAGGTCTGGGCAGCACGTTGAAGGATTTCAGCCTTCTTGGTGGTCCAGGTTGGTTCTGATGAGCTCAGGGTGGGATTTCTGGATACAGTCAGGAGCTCATCTTCCTTTTAAAAAGCCTGAACACTTGCAAACATCGGTGTTAAACTGGGGATGTTAGATTTGCAAGTACAAGCACTTCAGAAGTGCCAGCATTAAAGTTTCATATCCAACTTAAATCAGTTCTCTCAGCTGTTGTTCACTGGCTCACAGATGTTTTTCCCTGGAGCAGACAGAGCTCAGGAACGTGTGGTTGACGCATGGTTTGACATGACACTGCCTTCCCTGCAGAAGTGGGTAATGGGCCCTAAAACTGCTATCACCAGCCAGTCAAGGACTTCCTCTGGACCACAGTGTCTTGTCCCTAAGTGGTGCCAGGAAAACTCTTTGTGGGGCCAGGCTATCAGATCAGTTGTGGACATTACCTGGTTTAAAAATGCATAACGAGGAAGAAGCAGCCTGCTCTGTTGACTTGGCATTAAGTGCTCCTCTAAAGATTAAAGCAAGGGTTCCACTCAGAAACTGGATGAACTTGCAAGGGAACTGAAGCTGAAAATAAGTTGTGATAAGCCGTGCTCTTGTCTAACTTTTGAGTGGGTGACTTTTTTTGGAGCTACTGAAATGAAAATAAGTCCAATGGCCTGCGGCTCCTTTCGGTGACTCCTCTTCATTTAGAGACCAGTTAGTAACAAATGGATGTAAGGAGCAGCCAGCATGTGTCATTCCCAGACACTTCATCCCCATGGAGATCTCCTGCCAATACCTTGTTTGCAGTGAGATCAATGACCTGGCAGTTCATCTTTAGGCTCCATGGGAAAGTAATTGCAGGAGGAAGCACGGGGAGGTCTGCTTTTGTCAAACAGGTTCTGGCAGATTGTCAAACTGGCAGCTTCCAAGTGCAGATGAGGAGAAGGCTTTTAGCCTGGTTCCTGTGGAAATGAGGTTGTTACCATCAGGCTGTGATCAGTTTAATCCAAGGGAGCAGCCAGGCTGCAGTAAAGAGCTTAAAAAAATAAAATGAAGTCCTCTAAACTTCATAAGAATGGCGAAGCACATAGAGAAAAGTGACGTTATTGGTGCTGCCACAGAGGGAAAGACAGAGAGAACTTTCCTCCTAGACATTTCCTTCAGCAGGTGCTGTTGGCCATGGGTGTGCTCACCAATTAATTCACAGGAATGAAACTCAAGGGAACAGCTAGTGCAGTCTTCTGGCTGGGTGAAGAGAGAACATTTTCTGTGGTGGTCATGGGTGACATGAGAGAGGAACTGATGAAAGGAAAGATCCAGGAGAGGAGGAGAGCAGAACTGAAGCTGTTTTGAAGAGGGCAGAGCTCTATGATTGTGTATTGTAGGAGGTTTGCTGAACCTGGGGCTGTAGCAGTGGAGGGGGTGCAGCAGTGTCTGACTTCCTGCAAGAAACCAGGCTACAAGAATTCTTTTTTATCATTTTTATAGCTTCCACAGTAACTTTTGTGCCATGGATTAACATTTTTGCAGAGAAAAGGATCAGAAAGCTGGGTGACTTGTTCATGGGTCTTCCTGCATCAGCAGAAATACATCTCACATCCAGCCCCACTTGGCAAACCATGTTGTGTTTAGCCTGTAGCTACAAATGTTTATAATTTGTTTTAATATTTATAATTTGTCCCTGAAAACTGCACTGAGCATGTCATCGTGCTGGAAAGTGTTCAGCTGGTGTCAGCTGAATTAAGGGAGATGGGCAATTATCTTGCAAGGAGTCTGTGGATTCAGGTATTAAAACACCCACCACTGCTGCAGTCTGGCCCATGTGAAAGGCTCAGCTGCTTTGTAGTCTATTTTTACAACTCCTTGGGGTCAAATCATCTCTGCAAAGGAGGATTTAATGAGAAGGACTGACCCGTTCTGCTCCTCCTGCTATTCGACATTTTACCCAGCTTGTCTTCTCCTCAGAAGACAAACCACTCGTTGGGTTTATTTTGTATAATGGGTATTTCCATGAGATTGCCATGGTCCCCCTGGGGGCTTCAAAGGCCTCTCACGGAGAAGGATTTGCTCAGCCCCTGACTAGCCAACCTTGTGTTCCCTGACTAGCCAGCCTTGTCCCATAATGTCATGGCATCAGTGCAACAAAGCCATCAGCCACCCTTCTCTACTTCAGGAGCTTGTGCCAGGAGAGGAGAGCAGAAACATTCCTCCCAACAAAACATGTCCAACCCAGCAAGTTCACCAGGTAAATAAAGGTTTGGCAGCAGCTGGGTTTGTGGCAGCTCCTCAGAATCCCCACCAGACAACTCACTCTGAAACCCAGTCATCCAAAATCTCATGTGAGAACATGCAGGTAGTGTCAGTCTGATTTCACCAGTGCACTAAGCCTTGGTCTGAGGGCTCTGTGGCTCCTCTTACAGCCAAGGGTTTTGCAGCCATCACAGAAAAGGGATGGGAGAAAGAAGTTGCAATTCCAGCAAGTCCGTGAACTTCTCCAATCAGCTACAAATAGGAGCATCTTTGACTCAAAGCTCTGAGCATTTGGAGGTGTCCCTCCTTCTTCTACCAGGAGAAAGAAATGTTCTTGCTAAAAATGGGGGCTGGGGTGGGGTACATAGAATCACAAAATCTTAGAATCATTTAGGTTGGAAAAGACCTCTGAGCCCATTGAATCCAATAGCTGCCCCAGCACTACCACGGCCACAATTAAAACATGTCCACAAGTGCCACATCCACATGGCTTTGAAATCTCTCCAGGGATGGGGACTCAATAACTGCCCTGGACAGACTATACCAGTGCTTGACAACCTTTTGGACAGAGAAAATTTTCCAATATCCAACCTAAAACTTTCCTGGTGCAACATGATTTATTTTCTCTTGTCCAATTGCTTGTTATTTGGGACAAGAGACCAACACACCCAAACCTGCCCCTAAGCACCTTCTAGCCTCTCGGGACACTTGCATTTGAACCTCAGATTCATCTTGAGTTAGAAGGAGAATGCCCAGCACAAACCTTTAAACAGCTTGGCTGGGGGTCTGTGGTCCTCTTCCCTCAAACTCTGAGCTGCATTTTCCTGCAACTGTGACTGGTGCCATGAGGTCGTGGTGGCAGCTCTCCATTTCAAATGGTTAATTTTGCCTTATTAGATCAATCCCTTTAGTAATTTGTTTTCTGCCATTACTCCAGACAGCAATGATAAGAATATTTAAAATATTAGACTGAAGCTTTTCGAAAAGTAAATCTGGAATTTACCAGAAGGTAATGGCAAAGTGATTGGATATTAGGGTCTTTTGATGGTAGGCAGAGTTCATATTCCTGGCTATGATTTGGTTTATATTAGGCAGGGAATATGAAGTTTTATTGTAATTTTTGAATGACTTGTGGTCCTTAAAGCTGAAAAGTTTCTTCTAACTCCATCTACCCTGAGAAAAGATATTCTCCCCCAGTGTTTTGTGTTCTCTGCCCAAGCAGACAAATCTGAAGTTACCCAGACCATGATCTTTGTGACTGCTTGTGGCAGCAGACAGCAGCCTAAAAGCAACACTTATCAAGGGAGATGTACCTGAATAATTTAATTTTATTTGGTACTATCTTTGCACTGCAAAATTATCCGGTCTCATCTATTTGTGGTCTATGGCTTAACATGGTCCAGGTTTATATCGTCTGAGTAATTACCAGGATTTGCTCTGTGAAGCAGAGGAGTTCTGGGCAGACATTTTAATTTCCATCAGCTGTCATACCCTGGGAAAATAATTAAACGCTCTTCATTTTCCATTTTAAATGATATACAAATGCCGGACATTAAACCCAGAGAGCTTTCCAAAAGGGAACATGTGGGTAGCTTCAAACTTTCCTTTGGCACCCAGCCACCAGCAAGGGTCAGCCCAAGTTCACCATTTCCCATTGTGTAAGGCTATTTGTTTAACATTTCTTTTGTCTGAAGTGGCCTTGTCAAATGAGATCTCCACATAATTTTCATTTGGCCCTTCACTCACATCAGAGCTGTCACTCCCATGGAAGCAGTTGGACTTTGAGCTTAACAGGAATGTAGACATAAGTAGACAAAGCTTTAAGAAATTCACATAATTTTTCAGCTTAATCATAAAGGTATCCCTAAAAAAATGAAATAGGCAGGCTCAGAATCTCATGGTGTAAAAATCCAAAGACACTTCCAAGGACCAGGGTTCAATAACTTGGTTCACTCTGCTCTTGTAGATGTTCACTCTGCTGGCCTGGGTTTTGCAGCCAAATTTCAATCTTTGTATTTTGACTAGATTAAAAAAATAAGCCTCACATTGTTTTGAGTGAGGGACACATCCTTCTCCACATCCTGTCCTGCATGGCATTGCTGAGCAGGGCTGAAAGCTTCCCCTCCTCCAGCGTGAGGCCACCACATGTTGTAGGTGCACGTCATCCCTGGTGCCCTCGGGGTCCCTCTGACACCGTGCATCAGTGTGTTTGCTCTCTGTGATGCAAGGACATCCCCTGAAACAAATTGATGTCATCTCCTGGCAGGTCTGTGCTCCAGGTTTTTGCTGGGGATTGGAGCTGCAGTCGCTGTTGCCATTCTAGTTAATCCTCCTGGGCTGCAGTTGTGTTCTGAGATTTCCAGCTGGGCACATACCTGCTCGTGTACTTGCTCACCAAGCTGATATTGGACCAGAATGGTGGCATTTTCTCTTATTTTAAATCTAAATTAAACACAATATGGAAAGGGATGTTGCTGGGCACTTTTATAATTACAGGCAATTTCACTGAACACTGTACAGATCCACCTCTACTGGTATCTGATAGGCCAATGAAAGAGACCCTGTTGCTGTTGGCACGGAACCACACAGGTTGTAAAGGGCCTCCAGAGGACCTCTGCTCACTCCCACTTCCTCATCAGTGCAGGCACAGCGAGTTGCTTAGAACCATGTCCAGTTAAATTTTGGATGTCTCCAAAGATGGAGCTTTTACAGCCTCTCTGAGCAACTGATGCCAGTTTTTCTCTACCCTCATGGTAGAAAATTCTTTTCTTCTACAGAGTTGGAATTTTAATCTGACACGTACAACAAAAGGAAAAAGCATCAGCTCTAGCTGCAACTAGAAACAACACTCATTTCTGGTGTGGTTTTTAAACCACTCAAAGTTTCTGCTTCCTCCTTAGCATTTTCCCACAGCTAACAAAATTACATTTCTCTAATCATCTCCATTGTCCATATACCCCATTTGTGTCCTGGAAACTGCCAAGGTTGTGTCTCATTTCAATTTCTTGATGGCCTTGCTCAAGGGCCAGTTGCCATTGTATGGAAGTCCAGTATATCTAAAATCATCAATTACAGAAAATGACACAGTTCCAGCTGCCTTCCAGAAGGCTCCTTTGGCAGGAGTTAAACACTGCAGCAGGGGCACATACAGGGCTGTCTTCTCAGGGGTAAATGCACAGAACATAAATTGGTGCATGGGATGTAAACACCCCCAGTGGGATCCCCTGCCAGCCCTACACTGCACACTGAAAGCTCTGCCCTCCCGGGGCCGTGTCCTGCTGCTGGCCCTGGTGAGTGGCTGCCATCCCCCTTTGCTCCCTGGAAAGGAGGAGGACATGACTTCAGTGGGTGCCCTGTGAGCTGGGAGTGACAGAGCAAACTCCACACATCCTGTCACCTGTGTGTCTGTCACCTGGGGACACAGACCTCCTCCTTAGAGGGACCATGCAGGTCCAACACCCCAACATGGCAGGATGAGAGGGAGCTCTGGATCAGAGCAATGCTCCCACTTGGCCTCTCCCTTTGATTTTTCCTAACTGCAATCACCAGAGTGGCCCTTGCTGTCACACCTGGCACTGCAGGAACAATTTCCTGATGCTCCATCTAATCTGCTGCAGCCTTTCAGCACAGCACATGTCCCATTCCAGCAGAGATGGGCTGTCCCCCAAAGGAAAGTTGTCTGAACTGATAGGAGATGAGTAACTCAGTGTGATCACAAGAATTAACAACACTAAGCATTTCTCCAAGAAGCTCTAGGCGAGGCCCTGATTGCCACAGACATTCCATGAGCTGCTCTTTGCCACAGTATTATTGTCTTTGATATCCATAGAGAACAGAAAATAAAGCAAATTAGTTATAACTTCCCTTTACAACAAGGATGCTTTTAGCTCTTCACTGTTCTATCACTCTCTGATACATTTCTAGTTATACAGTATAATATATATATATTAATCACATATATATTAATAATATATTAATATATTAACAATATATTAATAATATATTAATAGTATATTAAGATATATTAATGTATAATATATATTGGCACATATAATTGGAAAGGTTCTTCCTCTAACAAAATGAGAAAACTCTGAAATGGTGCTCCATGATGTTAAAGAGCTGTTGTTTCTGCATTTCTGCAGTAGGAGACACTGGGAAATCCGTAAATGAACAGCTATTTCAAATTTGAATGTTAAATCAGGAATACATATTATTTCAATGAGATTTTGAAATTACTCTTTTTAGTTACTCATGACATTGTAGAAGAGCTCTGAATAATCCCTTCCCCACTCCAAATCCCAATCACATCTTCCAAATGTGATGTGGAGTAACAAGGATGATTCAGATTTCAAAAATTGAAAATATCTGAAATTGCCATTGAAAATGAAAGATTTTATTCTTCACTTTTTAAATGGAGAAAGTAAAATACTATGCTAAAGGAAATCTTTATTGTAGTCCATTTTTCATTTAACAAGAAAAACCAGGCAATAATTTCCATCCCAGTGGAAGAAGTGCAGCTCTTTGCACAGTGTTCTCAAGCAGGCTCCCTCTGTGTTAACATGCACCACAGGCTGCAGCTATTTTAATGCTTTTTAGCTTCAGCATTCCTACATGCCATTGAAAACATCCGGCTTTCCATGAAACAAATCTGTACTTTATTGAGGTAGCTGTCTAGAATACATATTTCTTCCCATGCTATCAGATAGGAAGTTTGGAAATGGAATAATATAATACACACAAACCAGACCAAAGATGAACATCCTGTGTCCATGGTACAAGGCTCTGCCTATGTCCTATGTAGCAAACTGTTCTTTCTCTTTCCACTGTTGTTTTATTACTCTTTGCCTTTTTTTCTGGGCTGAGCATAAAATCTGGTCACTTCCTGGGTTCTCTATCTACGTGACTTTGCTTTTTAAGAAGAAATGTTAATGAATATGATTAAGCTGGCACACCCTTAAGTTGCATTAAGCTACTTTAAATATATTCCCCCTAATATACCAGCTGTTTCCTGTGAAAAGATTTCCTTCAAGAGATTTCCTTCTAGAGAAGACATCTCCTCCCATTTGCCCCAAGGGAGTTTACTCCTTTACCTTTATAGTTAGACTATGCGTATTTTGTATTTGTCTAGTGTTTTCCTGCTGTGACCTTCAACACGCTTCCTTCTCAGATCAGAGCTGATGGCTGGGTCTGCTTTCACTCAGCTTCCCACAAGGTCATAATTCTGTGATTTTGCTCTCAAAAATCCCACCTGGAGTTTCAGGGAGGTGCCACTGCCATTGCAGGCTACCAGTTGCATTTTCTCTTCAACCCTCAGATGATCCTTCTACGCATAAGCTGAGCTTCAGAACTAGAAATTACTAACAAATGGGCATTTTGCACACTCAAATGGGCATTTTCTCCTCTTCCTGGTAAGGAGTTGCTGCAGCACTGGATTAAAAAGTGATAGGTGCTGGGTCCCTTGGGAGCCTACCTCACCACATCTGTGTGGTTCTGTACAGATTTCCCCAGACTGACACCAGAGAGACTCCTGGTTCTTTATGGAAACACAGTGAGGGCTGAGGACTGAATCTACAGGGGGGTTAATTTTGAAAATTAGGAATTTCCCAGATATTAAGATAATTCTTATCTCCCTTACTTCATTCCTGGCCATGCAGCACCTAAAAATTTTTCCTCAGTTTTCACTGACTTCTCCATCCTTCCATGGCTCACTCCTGTGGGACTGTGCCTGTCTGGAGAGCAGAGGTCCTTCCCCATCCTCACAGGGAGGCTGCTGCCATCAGCTTTTCTCCTAATGCAAGGCGACTGTGTCCCTCAGGGAGGTCACTCCCTCTTATGCTTCCATGCATCCAGCTCCAGGGCCTCAGGAGATGCTAAAAACCCTCTTCCTCAGACAGCACAGCTTGGCTGGGCTGGGCCAAACCTGAACTGGGCTCCACTGACTGCAAGCAGAGACAAGGCAAGGATTTCTAGTGTGGCTGTTTAAATTTAAATTAGGCAATGAGATCATCACCTGCACCATCCCTCTGCTGAGTGCCCATCACCTCCCCAGTACTCATCCCAAGCTGCATGTTCAGCCTTAGTCACTGCAAAGAGGTGGGAATTACACCTCAGCTCACCACAGGAAAAGACAGGATTTTGTCTTGATCTGGTCAAAAATTTATTTTAACTGCCCTGAAACCTAGGACAGGCTGCTGCTAGCAATGACTCAGGATAAAAGTGGTATTGTGGCCCTAAGGACTGAAGGAACTAAATTGTATTAAAATATTTAATTTTGGTGGCAGGCTTGGCATCAATCCAACAGGTGGTTTCGTAATAGAATCATTGAATATCCCCAGTTTGAAGGAACTCACAGGGATCACAGAGTCCAACTCTTGGCCATGCCCACCTCCCCAGCAATCCCACCCTGTGCATCCCTGGGAGTGTTGCCCAAACACTCCTGGAGCTCTGGCAGCCTTGGGGCCGTGCCCATTCCCTGGGGAGACTGGGCAGTGCCTGACCAGTGAGGGACTGCAAATATACCTGGGCATTTACAACATCGTTCAAGACTTTGAATGCTGCAGCAATAAAGCCAGCTCAATGTGTAATTTTATGAAGAAATTCTCTTTTCAGGTCTCTGCCAGTTCTTCTCTTCTTTGCAAATGAAATTTTTATCTTCGCATCAATTTCTCCCACTGTCAGGTTTCAAAGAAGGATGTTCAGTTTTCCAAACACTGAAGCTGGTTTGGGCACTTGCCAGCTTCTAAGGGAACGTGTTCACAATCCACTGGACTGCTTTGAAGGATGCCTTTCTTCTAAAATACTACATCATTTAGAGGTACATTTTATTTCTATTTTATTGGGTTTTTATTTCTAGAAGTTTCTTTCACCCCTCACTGGCATCTAGAGGAAATGTTGTGGCAGGGATGAGGTAAATTAAAAGCAGCTATCAGAAGGGAAGGATTATTTTTTCTAATGAACTCAGCAAATGCCTCTGTGAGGAAGGTGTGGATTCCAGGAAAGACAGTTGCTTCACATCAAGCAGGAATGCTATGTTTCCTTAGACAGCACATTTTAATCCTTGGGCAGTGGTCACAAGAGATGCCAGTGGACAATAACAGGGAGAGCTCAGGACACTTCTGGTCTGGCTCAGAGGAAATGCAGCATCCTGGGGCCATGCAAGGCAAGACTTCCTTGTTTTCACTTTTAGCTGAAGATAAAGAAGCAGCAGCACGTTGCAGCCCCAAGGTGTGCACAAACAGGAGCTCCAGAAACACAGGCAGCCGCCTCCCAACACAGACACAACCAAGAGCTCATCTGTTGCAAGGCTGGCAAGGGAACTCCATGAGCCAATCTACCAACCTTCCCTGCAAATGAGCCGTAGCTGCTCTCCAGACTCAGCTGTCTGAGGTGCCCTGTCCAGAGGGTTTATGTTTGCCTCTTTTTCTGCCCTCTGCAACCCAGAAGAGCTGCTGTGAGAGCATCTCTGCTCACAACCTGTAACCCATGTGGAAACAGGAGCTGTCAGAACTGCAGGGAGAACACTCCTGCTGGCATTTCACCGGACTTGACTCATCTCTGCTCCTTTGGGCACTGCTCTGCACCAGTGTGTTTGCTCTGTCAGCAGCTGAAAGGAAGGCACGGGTAAGTTCTTCCGGTGCTGGGTGATCCAAGCCTGGAGTTTTACTCACTCTGTGCAATATTTCTTCATTAAGAGCACTGTGAAATCCTGACGCCAGCGAGATAAGAGGAGCTGAACTAAATAATTCCTGACAGGGAATTTTCATCCTGTGCCCAAGACACGTTTCTTCTTTATTTTAGAAATAAAGTTTTTTCACTATGTTGTGTTTTTTCACTAGCTTTTTCACCATGTTGTTCACTGTGATGTCTTTCATGACATCAGTGTGGATATTATCTAGAGCTGAGTAGGTCCATCAGATGATGCAGAGGTCCAAGTGTGTTTTGGTGGTTGAATACAAAGTTTGGAGTTAAGAGTTGAAATAATCTTCCTGGGAATTGTTTGCCTGGGAAATATTTGAAAAGTGAAAAACTACCATAGATGACTGATAGACTTGGTCCAGTGTAGATTAACTTTTTGAAATTCATATGAATAATTTGTTTCTGTAATTTTAGATTTCCCCTAAATCTCTGCCACTGTGCAAAAAACCTGAACGATAAAAATGCTTAGGAGCATGACAGATGACTATTTTGCCATTACTTTTAAAGATAAAAGATATTAAAATATGTGAAGTAACATGAGCTTAAGCCCAGTAACATACAACAGACAGAAAATGGCAATGGTTACTGACTAGAAATGGAAAATTTTCAGTAGTGAAAGAAGAGTTTCTTTCTTGTGACCCTGTCTAGCAACCTCTGCTGTGAACAGAACTATTGATCCAGGGAGGGTGTTTTGCTCAGTGGCTGGAATTCAGCCTCTCTGTGTGCAGGCAGCTCTGCTCCCAGCCTGCTGCCCAGCAGGGCTCCAGCCAAGTGGAGATGACCTTGCAGTTCACTGTCTCTGTTTTCTGACAGATGAGCCCAGGCCCAGCCCAGACACTGGTTTCCCTTTCAGCTGCACATGTACAGGGGCTTTCTCTTGCATCATTTCAAAAATGCAGTTCCTCTCTCTCACATTGATCCAGATTTCAGGCCAGCTTTCACTTGCCTTTCAACCTTCTTATCATCTGCAGCTGAGTCATCTCTCATGTTTCCTGTAGTCTGGATTAATTCCTTCTTTGGCAGATGGGATTTCCACTCCCACTCTTCCTCCACAGACAACTCCTTGAGCAAGTCATCTTGCTTTTCTTCCTTAGGTTTTCCATCTCTGACATGGGAATCAGGACACTTTCCTTCCTTGGACCAATTCTGAGAACAAATCCACTTCTGTCTACAGAATCCTGTGATGCCTGCCACTGAAAACTGCAGCGTAATCTGTAATGTGCTTTCACAAGGGTATCTATGAATAAAGAAATCCATTGTATTCCTCTTCCCAGCTAACTACACCCTAGGAATGGAGAATTACAGTCAACTCAAAATTATATCACAGATGCTGAAGGACAAGTATCAACTGTACCACAGACGGGGCGGTGTGGCAGGAAAAGGACAAAAATTGAGGTCTCCACGTGGAACTGAGGATTTGTGGGGCTCAACCTGAGAGCCCAGAGAGAAAGAAGAGGAAGAGAAGATGCTTAATGGACCAAGCACAGACATCTGGTTTCTGGGAGAGAAGCAACAGTGATGGAAAATAAAGCTTGGAGGCCCTTTTACCACCATTCAGGAAACAACCTGAGATTTTAGTAGACAGCCCTATAAGTGCCCCTCCTCCACAGCCTTGGTCACACTCTGATGACAGAAAACAATCTCCTGGGGAAATCCACAGGGCTGCAGAGTGCTGAAGTTAATGAAAACATCATCCAGCTCTCCACCTGGCAATATTGACCAAATCGCTGATGGTGTTAAATAGACTCCCTTTCATTTGAAATGCAAACAAGTAAATATTAGTGCTACCTCTAATGAGGCTTGGAGAGTGCACACACCAACCCCTGCTCATTAGCCTTAGGCACAGCCTGGAGGGTACAGAGCAATGGAGAGGATGTGCTCTGTCCCAGCTAACTTAGACCCAACTGGAAGAAGAAAGATAAAGCAGAAGGAGCTCTCATCTTATGCTGCACACAAGCTCGTGCATTGGAAATTATTCCAGAGTGCTCTATATTCATGTTTCATTTGTATTGTCTCAGCTCAGAGTAAGGCCTGAACAACTCTTCCTGCAGTCACAGGTGTGTGAGGACACTGCAGGATGGATGTGCCTGAGGAACCTCCCTGTCCCTCCCTGTGGAGAATGGGACCAAAGGACGCCTGAACTCCCTTGGCTTCCAGTGATGCTGTAATTTATTTTCACAGCCACACCAAACCAAAGAGGACACAGCCCTGCACACTCTTTGTATACATTCTTTGCTATGAGTATGGACTCCTTCTTTGGAGAGTCAATAAAATATTTACAGTCTATAAATCTAGGGAAATTGTTTCTCTTTCAGCAGCAGATCGACTTCCCTGGCCTACTGCAGGGCAAATTGAGTACCAGTCTCCAACTCATCTCCTAGCCTACAAGATTTATGTACTTTTAGAGCATCTTGGAAAAGATTTTTGTGATTTACATATGATTTTTTTGCCGGAGAGGATACTGGGGGCTTCTCCTACAATACAAATTATATTCTGCAACTATTGTTATGAGAGTCTTTTGTAGGATGCAGATTTTCTTTTGTTGGCTTTATTTACATCTGCTGTGTTTTATGGGCTCTGCACTACTCACATTACTGAATCATTTGAAATGCTCCTCACACCCTTTTCACTGAGAGCAGTGCTGGGTTTTACACAGCACTTTACTAGCAGGACATTCATGTTGAAACAAATCGTAATGCTTGGGATTTGCATCTTCAAAGTCCTCTTCAAATACAGCCAAATACAGCTTTGCACCATTGAGGTAGGGAAGAAAGAAGAGTGGACAATGAGTGGCTGAAGCGACGCTGCGTCCCCACAAACCCAGTACATGCCCATGTGGGACATCAGTGCTGGCCCCCACCATGCCAAGGGAGGAACAGGCTCCTTTTATTTTGGAAATGGTTAGTCACATTCAAAGGAGACCTAATGCTAGTTTGAACCATAGAAACATAACCTTTGGTGTATTTCCATGCAGTCTCAGAAGTCATTGGGCTGATTTCCTCCCAAGACCACGGAGTTGGGCGAGGCTGAACCTCCTCTGGTGCTTCTTTGGTTGTAAACACAAATACATAATGAGATTATGTGTGGTGTGCAGGCTCCTGTCTGGTCACAGTATAGAAAATATAGATAACACTTAGATAACACTTAATCCAGTTAAATGGAATAAAATAATGGGAGCAGTTATTTTCCAAAAGGGCGTACAGGGGCACAGGTGGTTGCAGAGATGAGTCAAGTAGTCTCATTCACCAGCTGCTGGGATGTGTGTTAGGACATTTAGGAGCCTGATTTGGTACTCATTGAAATGAAAGCAAAAAAACAATCATCCTCTGCTTTTTGATAACTGGGATGTGCTCAATCTCTTAGTCACTCTGTTTTTTCCTTCATTTAACTGCTCCACCACCAACAGAAGTCACAAGCGTGGGCTTCTGCTGAAAGAGTACAAATAGGTAAGGGTTTTTCCTCCACCTTCTGCGCATTAAATGAACTCATGAAGTATGTGGTCCTGCTCATCCAGACACCTCAAAACCTGACATGGAGTAGGCCAGCCTAAGGAAGATGTTTGAAGACAGACTGACACCCACTAAGACACCAAATACCACGGCCACTGCTGACAGATGCCTTTAGACCCCACGTTTTCAGCTAGTCCTTACACTTCAGATTTAATCAGGCTTTTCACACCACTCAAACATATCTGGGGAAAGGAGGTGCACAAGGAACTAGGAGGAAGGTTTTGAACAAATCTGATGGGACAGTGTTCTTCCATTTGTGAAAGGCTTTGCTGGATGGACACTGGGTACTGAGAACTTCCTTTCCCTTTTTGGTTGAGAGCAGAAGTCACAAATACCATGAGCTGTAGGTTTTGGTTTGCCCCACGCCTTTGCAATGCCAACAGCAGGTCACAGAGATGAACACAGCCCCAAGGCCACCAAGGGAGGAAATAACACTGTGCATTTCCTTACCATAGTTGTGCAAAGGTGGGAAATCTCCCTTTACCATTGCATGGACGATGAAAATAAAGGGTTTTTAGAAGCCAGATGAAGTGGTCCACCTCTGAACATTAGCAGAGACTTCTTTAAGGAGTATGTTTTTAACACTTTAAAGTGTTTTCTTCTAATTTGGTTCAATCCAACTTTTCTTTAGCATGGCACCTGGTTCTCTGAGTCACAACAAGCTCCAGAGACTGGCAGTTCTTTCCCTCTCTAAAAAGCAATCACACACACACACACACACACACACACACACACACACAGAGACTCAAAACAAACAACAAAGCAGTAACAGATGTTTGCCTGGTCTCAGATGTAGCACACTGTAAAAAACGACACTGCCACAGTCCTTGGAGGCAGGTTAATATTTAGTTTGGCTCACATTTTCTTCAGACTCCTGGGGCAAGAGTAACCTTAGGGGAGATGTCCACATACTTTTGAAGCCTGAAGCACCCCATCCCAGCAGCAGCAGACTGGAGATACTGCTGGAGCTGATGCAGAAAGGTTGCAGCTTTCTTTTCTTCTCCTGTAGCACTGTAGGTAAGACTTTCATCTCTTACCCCCATTCAGAAAAAGCTGCATTATCTCTATATTTAGCTGAGTCACCTGGGTGGGTATTAATACATAGTCATGTGCCCAACTCCTGCCTCTGCTGTGGCTCAGCAACTTAAGGAAGTGGTTAGTGACCCTCAGCTGGTTTTGTAAAACTACAATTTACATGGACTGTCCCAGGTTCAGACTGTGGAGGAAATGTCTCTCTCTTTTATTGCTAAGGTCAGATTCCCTTCCAGTCCCCATGGTCACTGGTGACTGACATTCTTCTGGGTGTCCATTGTCTTTTTGCCATGAAAAACACCATTTGACCCACAGGCAGACTTCCATCTCTCCTCCTTGCAGAGATTTATTTTCTGGAGGGGGTGCCAGGAGACTGGCACCCTACTCAATCCATTTGGGACCCTGCACAGGGATAAGGAACACCAGTAGATTTTCTGTGCAGTTCTTTTGAGACAGGTTGTACCAAAGCAGACTCGGGGGGGGGTTGGGCAAGATGTTCAGCCTTCTCCACATCATCCTGTGGACCTGTCCTGGCTTTCCCCTTGCCTCTCCTTATTGTTCTGGAACAGAAGCAGCTGTTAAGAAGACCCCACTTGACAGAGGTCTTTGGACTTTAAAAATAAATATAGTTGAATTTTGTGATAACAACACAGAACTGCATATTGCTACTGCCCTTCACTGGTTTGAGAGTGGCCAGAATGTTTTCATACCATTTTTAACCAAACAGCCTCGCTACAGCCTCTCACTGGAATGTATATATTTTTGAACTGAATCTGAATTTCTAGGTCCATAATAGTCTCCATTGTCCAGACATTATGATGGAAAGCATATTTTTTTCATTTGGATTAAACATGCATAAGTAACACCAAACAATGTGTTATATATTAATGGACTTATTCTGACCTGTCCCTAAACCAACTAACCTTACCTGGAATGAACTCCTAAGTGCTTTGCAACTTTAAATTGCCTTGAGTTTCTATTATGACTTTGTGGAAGGCTTGCCTTTTAATGCCTCCTATTGCCATTCCAGATCCTCTCTTTGTGTCTAACCTACAGAGATGATCAAGATAAAACTGCTGGCAATACTGTCCCTGCCTTTTTGTAAGGAACTTCTTTCTACTAACTTTTTCCTTCCTCCTCCCAGAGACAACCTTTTGAGCAGCCTAGGGAGCAAGAGAGTTTGATAATGAACTGGAAACCCTTTTTTCAGTGAGTATCGCTGAAGTGGGAGCATTTTCACACATCTGCAAGTTGAAAATGACAAGGAAGAAGAAGGACAGATAGACACTAAAAACATAGGAGAGAAGGAAAGGCAAGACTTTTGATATGTTTATTGAGAGGAAGCTCCCAAAAATGATGAGGAAATGATCGTCTCCCTAAACACCATCAAGTTGCACCAAGGGAGGATTCACCTTACATGGCTTAGACATCAGTTACCAGTTATCCCAGGAAAACACAAGCCTCTGGAAGGTCATTCACTTCATTTCAGCACAAACCAGCCTTTGGAGGTCCTTGTTTCCCTTCACTGACTCTAAAGGGATCCATGGAGGACTTGCTGCAGAACAGATACCTGACTCTGAGATGTCAGAAGGTAGGCAAAGCCTAACCCACAGCTCTGTATCATCACCTATATGTAAAAGCTATGATGAAAATGCATTTGTGATTAATCACACATCCTTACAAGTTGTGAAATTCCATGTAATAGTTCCCTTATGAACCATAAGACACACTTCCTGTCAGCTTAATGTTTTCTGTAAAGGTATGCAGCAACAATTGCTCCAGAAGAGCTCAGTGTTAACTCAAGTTACAGTTTCTAAGGGAATCATAACTTTGCCTTGATTTGAATGCAGTTAATTTCTCTGCCATAATAGCAGCATAATGAAAAGAATGTTTTTTCTTTATTTCCTCAGCTTGGAAATTAAAAGGGAATAACACACATTGGTGCACAAGGAAATCGACCTTCAATTCCACACAGACAGGAATATTCTCAAGTCAGTGTGTTCTCCTTTCTGATATGAAAAGGGATACAGGAAACCCCAAATATAGAGTTCTTTTTAATTCCCACTTCCAGTGCATGAAAAGGGGGAAGTTGTGCCAGCAATTAGAACATGGACTTAGCCATGGCTTGTAGCTTTTCTTCTCAGCTCACTCTGGGCTTTAGGCTACTTACTGAATCCCTGTTTGCCTGCCTGAGATGTTGAGACCTGAGATTTGATCTGATAAAAGCTGTGTACAGGTTTAAGTTTGCACATGGCACACAGTCCCTTGCTGTGATGCTGATAAATGCCCTGGGTAGAGCACAAATGATGACTTCACCCATGTCAGTTCTACTGCTCAAAGCAATCCTTCAACTAGTTATAAACTTAGAATGTTGCTTGTTGGTTTTTTGCTTGTTTGGGGTTTTTTTCGTACATAAAATGCATGAAAAAAATCCCCAAAGTCTTCATTAGTGTTATATTCACCAGTTTTTGCTTTATGCTCTTGCAAGCAGTGTTTTTATGGGTCCCTGATAGACCGATTTACATAAAATTTAACAGTGTTTATTTCCTAATGTAGAAGATACAGTTGAGATCCTATCACAACAAGTAAACTGCTTTCATTGTATTCTAGCACCCTGCCAAGGAACCATTACATGGACACTCTTACCTCCTATCACACCAACTCAACACTTCCCCAAATAACCAGACAGCAAAGTGCAGCGTCCCTGTATGAAGGATGGCTTCCCAGTAACCCCTCCCACTGGAGCCAAAGCCTCAGCAGATTCCCTTGAGGCATTTGCCACGGGAGCACATCCACATGGATGTGGTCTGTGATCACAAGCAGCCTGTAGGAGTTGGTAGTGCAGAGCCCAAAGCAGAGCTGCACAGAGGGTGTCTGGGTGGGGCAGGTTCTCTTTTTGTCACTTAAAACTCTAACTTCAAGCTAGACTCTAACTTAAAACTGTGTATATTCCTGAGGAGGGTGAGGAGTGGGAGTGGTTCCGTGCTTTGCAAACACCTGTGCCAGAGAAGAAATCCCCAGTGAGCAGTGTCCCTCCCAAAAAGAGGTGCCCACCTTTCCCCAGGAGGAGGTAGAACAGCTCACACAAGTGTTCTGTCTGTAATTTAGTGCCAAAATGAGCTGTGTTAAAGCATAAGAGGCCTAAAGACAAAGTCATGCTAGCCTAACTGGTACTGAGAAACAAATGTGCAGCCTAGGAGAAAATGTTCTCGGATTTTTGGTGCTAACCCAGTAATGAGCATAACTCAGGTTGTGTTTTGGATCCAATTCTGCACCTTGAAAGCCAGAGGAACCTTCTGCTGGTGACCTGAACAGGACCACAGTACCCAATCCTCACTTGCCACTCCTTCTCTGGGTTTTCAGACCATATACTGTCTGTTTGGAGAAGTGTCAGGGGAGGGGTTCTGGCAAACTGGACCTTCAGGCACACAAATGAAAGTCGATCTTGGGAGCTGGATCTGATGATCCATGTGGGCACCTTCCAGCTCAGGGTATTGCATGATTCTGTGATTCTGTGATCTTTGCTGATCTATATTATTATAGCACAGGCACATGGCCTATGATTCCAGTCCCAGCACTAAGCATAATTCAGGCTAAAACCCCAGTGTACTCACTTTGGCAGTATCTGTGCTGCATCCAAATGTTGAGCAGTTCACAATTAAAGTTTCTGCTTATTCTTTTCTCTCTTGGCCCTTGCCTGAAATTAACAGACAGCTTTGCTAAACTGTTAATCTGGAATTAGGACTTCAGGATTGGATGGTCTGCCACAGACATTTTTTTCTTGTTTATACAGCTTCCAAAATGTGGGTGGTTTATTGGAGGGCTTATCTACCTATTTTGTTTTATCTTTCCTAATTGCAAGCTCGGTATATAGAGAATAATTGAATCTGCAGAGTAAATAAACAAGCACTGCACATAGAACCGGGATCAGTAAAGATTGTCTGAAAATTCCCAGGTGTATCTGTAGGTTTCTCCTACAGCTGGGCTTGCTTTGTGTCCCGGGGTTTTAATGTAGGCCCTGTTCTGTGATGACGAAGTTGTGAAACAGAAAACTCTGGAGAATTATGCAGCGTTAAGTGATGCAGAATAATCTTTGACTCTTTTAAAATATTTCACTCTCCTTTTTGCCCTCTGAACAGGTGTAGTGCTGGGTGAGGTGAATGAGAGCAGTTCCTGCTTCCAAGGGCATTATTTATTCAGAGATAATTATTTATTGGTTAAAATGCATTCTCTTATATGCCCAGAATTTGCAATCCGTCTTTTTCTGTATTGCAGATTAACATCCATTTCCATTTTAATAACGACAGTGAATGCAACAAGCAGGGCCAGACTGTGCAAAACAAATGTCTGCTAATTTGTAGTCTTTTAAATATGTAAAGCTAGTCTTTGATGTTAATACACCATTAAAAAGGAGCTGGGAAGTTCACACGTCTGTTCCTCTGTTGCTTGTCAAGCAGCAGAACAGCTCAAAGAGCAGCTTGTTGGTTTGCAGCATCAAACTCCCCTCAACAACTCTGGCATCCTGTAAAAAAATTTGGTACCTGACATCTTCAAATTTTATAGAACCTGCAAAATCCATGCGAGGAAACTGCACCTGCAGGGCTTGTGCCTTTCTGTGCCCCTTCTCCTTTCTCCAGCAGCACCAGCAGTGTGGTCCATGTGAGCCTGACTCTGATTCTCCAGCAGTCCTTGGGGATGGAAGAATAGCTACATCACCCTGGCAGTCAGAGTCCATGCATAGTGACCATATTTTCCAACCCCAGGGATTATGTTTACAAAAATCTTTGAATATCAGCACAGTTAGGAAATAGTTCAATGTTTTGGGACTACAATACTTAAAGGGAAAATGAATTTGTCATAGTGGAATTTACTTTAGCCGGGATCAAGGTGATAACAATTAATCAAAATTCTTAAACTGCTCCTGGCAGCAGCTTGTGCAGCATTTTAGTTTTTCTTCTAAACTCCTGTTAATTGGGAAAAATGTGCAGGAATTTCACTTATTCTTCTATAAGGTGAGCCATGACTGCTTTCATTTCTCCCATTTCTGAAGTGAAGAGCTTCACTGAAGTATCAGGAAATCATCAGTGCCTTTCAGAAAATAAAACAGGGTAACTTAGGCATTTGAAACAGTTTTCAGCTTGAAACAGTTGTGCTGACAGCAGCTACCTGATCCAAGTAATGGTCTATTTTTCACCCATAACAAGTAGGACACAGGTACAATACATATACTTTTGGCATAGACAAGTGAACTGCATTCCCATTTTTAGGGGAAGACAGAGAGATCCTCATTAGCATTGCTGTATTGATATAACTGAGGCAACATGTGAGGCATGTACATTCTGATTACACTGCAGTACTGTGCTGAAAGCAAATTTTTTCCCCCTCATAAATAGGCCAAATTGGTGTTTCTACACCACTATTTTACCTGCTATCTTAAGAAGCTTGTTCTTTTCTTTTGGCACAGAGGTGAAGCTGCTTTCAAAAGAAGACAACCAGGTACAAGCCATTGACTTTCCATACTCAATTATAGCCTTATCTTTCCTCTTTCCAAGAGTTTTGAGGGGCTTATAATTATAAAAATAATGATAATTTTATCTTTTAAAATATTTGTCACTGGCTACTTTTAGTCCATGGCTCTCCCAGATCCAAGTCAATTCATTCCCACAGCAGCAGAACTGAAGCAGGAAAGCCAATTTCTGTTCTCATGTACAAAAAAGTCAGGATGAAATTTGTCCCCTTCTTGCAGGAACAACCCCCACCACTTGGTTTTGATATTAAGCCCATATTTTTATTTGTGAGTTAATAAACTGATACCTGGTTTGAGCATCACTAGGCAGAAACAGAGCACCAGGCACAGTTGCTGGGCACAACTCTTAGTACCAAAATTGTCCTAGATATCAGCAATTGTTTACACTGTTTATAATTTTTCAGCTTCTAAAAATAACTCTCCAGTCTGCACTGTCTCATCTCAGAAATGAGTAAAACAAACATCAGAAATCAGGGAAATAACTGCTTTTTGCTTTTAGACATATTGTTTACTACATGAGAGCAGCAGACAAAGACACCGTCAAAAATTTTGTACATAAGGAAATGGATTTGCATGTAAATAATTATTATGAATGTTAACTAGCTGCACACATTGTTAGGAAAACATCAGGGAGGTTTGTTTGTGGAGGCTAAACAAAATATGTTTGCTTCATGCTGTTCTTTCACGGTCATTTTTATTGGAAGCACAGTTTATAGAGGCATAGCAATCATATATGTTTTGCTGTAAAAACACTACGTTTCTTTGGAAAGAGTATCAGGCTCTCTGCAGAAAAACAAAGTTGGCCAAACTTCACAGTTATCAACCTAAAGTTGAAAATATTCCCTCTTCTGGAATGTCTTGATGTTGTTTATGTGCATCTTCCTGGTAGTGATTTCCAGTGTAGCGAAAAATAATTAATTGCTAGAAAGTTGAAGGTAGAAATTACTTCAAATGGGATCTTGCCAAGGATTTGGCAAACAAACTGTTATTTATTTCAACATTTTCATCATGGTGAAGGAAAAATGTTCTTAGATGAAAACTTATCTGCCTGGATTACTGGATGATACTAAAACCGTAAGTGATGAAAAGGATGTAGGCTTGCTGGAGTCTTTCTAGTTCACATGGTGGCATTTCCTGGCAGGAACAGTCTGAGACAGCTTTTATAACCCAATCTTCAAAGAGGCCTCACCTCCATCTCCAGTTTTTCATTTGTTTTCATGAAAAACTCTGCCTCTGCAAACAGAAAAATAAGTTTCCAGTGAAAAATTGGGTGCATGGTGCCAAAGAGCTGATAGGCATTGCATTCCTTGAAAAACAACTTCCATGCTAAGGAAGAGAAGCTGTCCCCCTACTGAGTGGGACATGGACACCAAAGGCACAGGGGGCTGTGTTTGAGATCCACATAAATATCTCAAAGGCAGGTGCCAAGAGGGTCGTGCCAGACTCTTTTCGGTGGTGCTCAGTGACAGGACAAAGAGCAATGGACAAAATCTAAAACACAAGAAATTTAACAACATGGAACCATGGAAGATCCAGAGTCGAAGGACCCACATGGTCATCAAGTCCAGCCGCTGGCCCTGCCCAGACACCCCAACAATCCCACCCTGTGCATCTCTGGGAGTGTTGTCCCAATGCTCCTGGAGCTCTGGCAGCCTTGGGGCCGTGCCCATTCCCTGGGGAGCCTGGGCAGTGCCCAGCACCCTCTGGGGAAAAGCCTTTCCCTGATCTCCAGCCTAACCCTGCCCTGGCACAGCTCCAGCCGTTCCCTGGGTCCTGTCGCTGGGCACAGAGAGCACAGACTGGAGCTGCCCCTCCACTTCCATTGGGAAGAACGTCTTCCCATGGAGGGTGGCAGAGCCCCGAAACAGCTGCTCGGGGAAGGTGTGGAGTCTCCAATTCCGAAATATCCCAAACCCACCCGTGTCACCTGCTCCGGGTGACCCTGCCTCGGTGGGGGCTTGGACTGCATTATCTCCAGAGGTCCCTCCTACCCCCACCAATTCCATGATTCTGTGTTTGTGCGTCTGTGACCTCACCGGGCGCCTCCCCGGTTAGAGCCCCTGCCCAGCGACACCGGGGACCCGTGTGCGGAATGAGCGGGGTCGGTGCCCCAGGGCTCCGTGTGCGGGATGGGCAGTGCCGGTACCCCGGGTTCTGTGTGTGTGGTGAGCGGGGCCGGTACCCCAGGGGCCATGTGCGGGATGAGCGGGGCGGGTACCCGCGGGGTTCGTGTGCGGAACGAGCGGGGCCGGTACCCCAGGGGCCGTGTGCGGGATGAGCGGGGCGGGTACCCCTGGGTACGTGTGCGGGATGAGCGGGGCGGGTACCCCCGGGCTCCGTGTGCGGGATGAGCGGGGCTGGTACCCCCAGGGGTCCGGGTACGGGGTGAGCGGGGCCGGTACCCCCGGTCCGTGGGCAGTACGAGCGGCGCGGT